>JAVJIF010023698.1:0-82967 GCA_038442645.1 Agave tequilana
TGAGGCCCCATCCAAAAGAGGTACCCACATTTAATACATATGGGTACTTGGACACTTAGTGGACACTAGTCAGATGGACCCTAATTTTTATATATTTTAGAAGATGTAAATAATTTAGTGCATGCATGGTGTGGTTTAATTCAAGTTGATTCATAAATGTTCTATATGATTTGCAAACTTTAAGAAAGGATGTGAAGGATAATGACTACTTAAGTAACCTTTGATTTAACTTCAAACTTTATCTTATAATATGCACCTGTAGTGTTTTATTTAAACATTTTTTTATTCATTATATATGTATGTGGATGTCTTGTTAATGTTTTCTCTGTCCATCTTTCAGTTAGACTCTTTTCATCTTTCTTACACATTTGCATTTTTATTAACCTAATTATATAATATATTCATATATTATAACTATATACATAATAATTTAAATATGTAGTTCACTAGAGTTTTTATTCTATTGTTAAAAATAATCATAATGTGGCTTTCATTTATTTCATCAAGTGCGAAAAAAAAAGAAAGATATTTCTCGTTTTATTTTCTTTCTTTTTTCGCTGAAATTCTTCATATTTTTTGGTTGTGCTACTCACATATTCTTCAGAAGACATAGTGGTGAAACTGCACATGATCATATTTTTATATCCTTCATGCCAACTACTTAAAGCATAAAACTTGTATATGTTAATCTTATCATAAATTGTCCCAAAAGACCAGCACAAATAGAACAGTAGTTGATCCATTAGCAGTTTCAGATGCAAAATAGCATAAGGCAGATCAAGACAAGTTTTATGGGAGCTAAGATGCAATTCTCAGGCTAATACGGTTTACTGAAAGTAAACATTATATCAAAATGAAAGCATTACTAGGTCTCCTTAGGAGCATATTCCAAACTGACCAATGATATCATATGCAAAATGCAATCATCTAACAGTAGGAAAGTTTATGACCGCCAGTTAGACTGGTTTTCCTACACAATCAATTATTGAAATTTATAACAGGCAATAAACTATATAGATTGGTAATCAAGATTGAAATCTATTTTCAATGATACATCATGTAGATCAAATTTCAATAGTACATGACAACTTTTGTATATAATAACAGTTTTGATGAGTGTTAATGGACATCTAACCAAATGTGTATTATGTTTACACCTCAATTTGTTTGCCTAATTCCTAAGTTATTCACTGTGATGTCAGTTCTAATTCTTTAAGTGTTTTCAGAAGGGTATGCTTATAAAAGATATCGATTACTGTTTTAGATGCTATTGAATTTCCCTTATCTCAGTTTGTAAATAAAATGAACAAATTCATATACATTTGCAACAACACCCTTATTTTAAATTTATATATCTGCACTACACGTAGACTTGTATGTTTTATCTTCAATTTACTGAATGAATAAATTTTGTTACTTTATTTATTTGTTGCTTTATGTATTAGATAAAGACACATTGAACACTTCATCTAAGGAGTTGTCAACTTTTCATATATATATATATATATATATATATATATATATATATATATATATATATATATATATATATATATATATATATATATATATATATATAGACACACACACACACACACACACACACACACACACATTAATTTTGTACTTAAATTGCATGTTATAATTAGTTCGAGTTCTTTTAAAATATCTTGATACTCTTATATTAAATTCTAACTTACTCCGCTATATATTCAACTAAATTATATTGTTTTATAAATTGGAACTAAGTAAGATCCCTTGCATCTTTTTTATTTTGTATACCCTAATTTAAAAGCTACAACAGAAACCTGTATTCTGACATTTTAATATTATGAATACAGAAAACCTGGTAGAAATCTTCCTATCATTTTGACAAATCTAGAGTACAATAATATTATTTGTACACTCTTAATGTAGCTGAAATAGGCACAAGATTATGAGTATCTTTAGATCAATAGGATAATAAAATTAAAGGGTAAATCATTTTCTCAAAATTTCATATAATTGGTGTTTAACAAAGGAAGGGTACTCAACGTGGTTCTGTAATTAAGGAACGCCAAGAGCGGAAAACCTCCCACCTGAGTTACGCCGACCTGACCAATTAGACTGATAAAATTGAGGTTTTGACTAACCCAATATTCTAAAAATTTTATTAAATATATCATCAGCCTTTGTACACCATAACTTTAAAATGATTGTTTAGATTATAACCCTAATTTTATCACCATTTGGACATAACTAAATCTATCTAGAATTAGCCCTGATTACAAATTATGGTTGATTCGAGTTTTAACATTGAATCTGATAAATTAGTTAGAATTGGAATCCTAGCCATGTTCAGGATGATGAATAACCATGTGCGGTTTTGTTCCCCATCTAACTTTAATTGGGATTCAAATTGGGGAGACTCTGACAATTACCCAAAGACTTTATAGATCTAATAAAAGATGTCAAGAGTCATAATAATGTGGTCATGAAGGGTTAAATCTCTGACTGTCACAACTTGAAAATAAAAGGCTGTTAAGCCAATTTTCTGACCCTAAAAAACATAAAGTCATTCTGATTAAGGGTCTTTCAAGGAGTATATTCCTAGTTTTATCGAGGGAGATGGGGTTAAGCCCATAGTAAAGTTCACCGACAGTAGGAACCCAACCTACTTGATTGGGAGTTGGTTCTATGAAAGAGGTTCAATGTGGTAGTAACAAGCTGGACTGGTGAAACTCGTGTGGAGCATCAACCCAGATATATTTATATCCTATATGTAGCGTTGTAGCTACTACCCCTTCTCTATGGTGAGATGCTCTTATGATACAGCTAGTTAAGGATGAACTTAACTCTTAATAAGTTCAACGCATGTAGTGTGGAGGGTATACTATCCAGCTGTAGTACCCTTAGAGGACTTACCTACGTGAGAGGAACCATGATGGCCGCGGTTGGGGGGGCAGGGCTGACTCTAGAAACTCTCATGAGTCGGTTATTGTGAGCATGACCTTTAACGCTCAACCCGCTCGCTCAATAGATGAAGACTTACTGTGTGTGTATTCTATCAATATCTTGTAAAAGAAGCTAGTTCCAGGCGTAGTCCACTATGTCTCTCAGATGACGATGAATTCACTAAGGAAGGTTCCAGGCGTAGTCCACCTGTCCCGAATCCACAGTATGATGTTGCCCGAATTTATTCGTGTTTTATGATCTGATGATGTGACGGTTATTGATTTATTTTATTATGCCTTCCCTGAAACTCAAGCTTTTGGGGGGACTGGTGGATTTTTGAATTAAAATAAAAGGAAAAGCTTTCATTTCAGATTTTGTTTTACTAAGTCAACTTTGACCAAGTCTCAGAATCTAAATCGGTTGAGAAAATATCTCAACTGCTTGGATTTTCTGTTGGAGTGGTTACAACAACTTGGGTTCTAAGTCTATAAATAGACCCTCACTCCAATAGCAACAGACACAACTCATTTTCTCTTTTCTCATCTTAAAAGAAAACATGAAGACTACTCTTTGTGAGAATGGCTTCAGTGTTTAAAAGAATTTTCATCTTTATTTTTCTGACAACTTCTTCATTGGAGCAGAGGCTCTGCCCACCGTGCTGGGCTGAGTGCTGGTGAATCCGGGGGATCCTTTACCACTAAGGGACAAGGTCAATTCAACGTCTAGACAAGAAGATGGGCTTTTGATCCTTTAGGGCAGCGACTCGCGACTGTATTCCCCAGGCCAGATTCTTTTGTTTTATTTTAATATAATTGTTTTACATGTTAGAATAATTTATTGTTTTATCTTAATTTAATTTGTAAAGATATTGCATGTTTTAGAAAATAGTATAAAATTCCCAACAAGTTCATGATCACTTTACTCCCAGGAACAAAACCAAATTCCACTTCACTTTTTTCTTTCTCAATCACTTAGAGCTAGTTTGGATCCTTGAAAATTCAGGTCGGAAATAATGTTCACCTTTTCACATTAGTCCTTTTCCAGTTGGTTGAAAAAAAAAAAAAAGAAAAAAGAAAAAAAAAAAAGAAAAGTCTTGTGGAGCCCGTGAACAGTGCGAGCCACACACACTTTTTTCTCCCAGAGGTTTCAGCTCGTTAGGGTTGTGAAATCTTTTTACAATCACTGTTCACATGTACTTGTGAACAATAATTTATGTGAAAAGTAATTTCATGGTGACGCTGATAAAGAAGTGAAGACGCTGGTTAGATCTCATTCTAGTGCTGTCGAACCCTAAATGATATCCTTAAGTAGGATAAAACTCGAATCCACGAGTAAAACAACTTGAATCCGCGAGCAAAAGGGAACAACTCGAATTCACGAGTAATTGAAAAAGAAAAACTGAAAGTTTATTAATAATAAAAAATTGATGATTACAATTACCAAGATACAATGACTTTAAATAGGTTTTAAATGTAGAAGTCTATCCTAAATAGGAAACTAGAATAAAGAAAATGAAACAAATTGGAATTCAAATTGGACTCGAAAATGAAATCCTAAACATAATCAGATACACTAATATGTATCAGATTAGTTGACTTATAATTAGAGTTAGTCGACTAGCGGTAGCGATTAGTCAACTTATACATTGGAGTTAGTCGACTACCTGTAGTTCCCCAACTGTCTGTATGCAGGGATTAGTCAACTATTATGTAAGATAAGTCGACTAAGTTGAATATGAAACTCTCTGTTGGGTGGACTAGTCGACTAATCTGAATGACCAATGTCTGGCTTTTCCTACAGCTTTGACTTTGATCTGCCTTGATTTATCGACCATTAGATATTGGGTGCTTGGCTCCTACATCAGTCACTCCCTCTTCAAAAGAACTCGTCCTCGATAGAACCATGAACGATGTCATCTTAGTAAACTCAACTTGAGGAAAAGTGTGATCCTAAAATCTTTATTCGCCTCGACGATCTTCATCAAATTCCATTCAGTGTTGCGTCATTCATTGTAATCATCACCTCAGATCGATTGATAATCAATGCCAATTGATTGGTGCTCCTCCATCATCCAGCCAAATGTTGGGAATTCTATACTATTTTTAAAACATGCAATATCTTTAAAAATTAAATTAAGATAAAACAACAAATTATTCTAACATATAATAACAATTATATTAAAATAAAACAAAAGAACCTGGCCTGGGGAATGCAGTCGCTATGTCGCTGCCCTAAAGGATCAAAAGCCCGTCTCCTTGTCTAGACGTTGAATCGACCTTGTCCCCTAACGGTAAAGGATCCCCCGGATTCACCAGCACTCAGCCCAGGACGGTGGGCAGAGCCTCTGCTCAAATGAAGAAGTTGTCCAGAAAAATAAAGATGAAAATTCTTTTAAACAATGAAGCCATTCTCACGAAGAGTAGTCTTCAGGTTTTCTTTTAAAATGAGAAAAGAGAAAATGAGTTGTGTCTGTAGCTATTGGAGTGAGGGTCTATTTATAGACTTAGAACCCAAGTTGTTGTAACCACTCCAACAGAAAATCCAAGCAGTTGAGATATTTTGTAACACCCCGCTCCCGGAATACGTACTTAGTTGCGTATTCAGATTTTGATCGTATTTTTTCGATTTACCTCTTGTACTTATTTTGTATTATGAATTGTTTATATAATTGTTTTGTCTTAAATTTGGATTCGTGGACTCGGAGTCAGCCCTAGTCTGAACCGAAGACCCGATCCTAATGTGTTACTTGATTTGGTCTTTCCGGTAATTAGATTTGACCGATTTTAGTTTCAAATATTATTTTCCTATATTTTAGATTTTATATGATTTTCTGGAATTTTCCTGAATTTAATTAAATATCTTCAAAACCGGTGTCGGCCAGTGCCGCTGACCGATTCCCGGATTTTTAGTTTACAAACGGTTTAGAATTTCTACAAGTACCTTTAGACATTATTTCTTAAAATCATATTTTCTATCTACATACTTTTTCTGAGGATTTTATGAATTTATGAAAATTCCATCGGAGTCGGTAGCTAACTGATTCCGGGATTTTTAGTTTTAAAACTATAAAGTATTTCTTAAACGGATTTCACTATAATTCTTAGTTTAATATTCTTGATTTTTGATGTTTATTTCGGGTCGTTCCGAGATACTTGAATTTCGGACGATTCCGGTATTTTTCCCGAAAGATTTCCGCATCCGCAACCGAATCCCGGGAATCCGCCACTTTCATTATTTTTCATTTTCTCTTCCAAGAGAATAATTTACCTTTTCCATTTTCCTTTCCTTTTCCTATTTTCTTTCTCTTCCTTCCTCCACAATCCACAAGAATTCCATTTTCCAAAATTCCAACAATTCCAAAATTCCATTTTCCTCCACACACTTCCACCAACTTCCTCATTAATGCCTCTCTTTCTCTCTCTCTTCCATGGCCGGCCAAGTGGCCAAAAGAGGGACACCTCATCCCCCCTTATTTGCAAAAACCCCCCTCTCTTCTATCTTATTTACACCTCCTTCACAAAATCAAAATCCTATATAAACTTTCCCTTTCATTTCTACTTCCTTTTTTTCACTTCACTTCACCAAAGAAATAGCCTCCACCTAATTCCTTCTTCATCAACTTCACCCTCACCAAAATCCTCCTCCATCTCAACTCAACCACCAACTCCAAAACACCAAGGCCATCATCTCCACTTCAACCAACAACTTTGGATTTGGGGATCGTGTCTTTCTTCATCAACTATATCGCCGAGGATCGAGTTTGTCGGCAAAGATCTCTTCGAACTCGTAAAGCTTCAAGTAACCGATCTATGTGAGTATTTCTACTCACCAAGACTTGGTTAATTCCTAGCATACTTGTGTTCACATATCTTGTGTACTTGTGCCTTCAAAATTATGTTATTTGATCATCAAACACAACTATCAAAATCTGTTCTGTATTCTGTTTCCAGACGATTAGTCGACTTGACCTAGGGATTAGTCGACTTGAAACCCTTAGTTGAAACGTAACCTTTTCTAGAACACAGTTTTAGTCGACTTAGGTTATTTATTAGTCGACTGGAAACCTCTATTAGTCGACTACTCCCTTGACCCTAGTCGACTAACCTTTCCTGAATCAGAAACCCAACTCTCTGTTACACAGTTTTAGTCGACTTATAGTGTCTGTTAGTCGACTTGAAATCACTGTTAGTCGACTACTCTTTCCATCCTAGTCGACTAACTTTTCCTGAAACCAGATTCCAACTCTCTGGAACCCAGTTTTAGTCGACTATACCAGACTGTTAGTTGACTAACCCCTTTATTAGTCGACTACTCTTTCCACCTAGTCGACTAACTTTGGCTGTCTGTTATAGTTGATTTCTTTCTTGAATATGAACCATATCCTTGAGTCTTATATCATATATTGGTATTGCTTGACTTGTCTATTGACAAACATCATCTTCCCTTCTCTCTTTCTCTCTCCTCTTCACTCTACATATTTATATATCATGTATTATGGCGCATCCCGAATTCCGTGGATTTCGGACCTTTCGGCGTTTCTGGTGATTCAGGCGAGTGTTCTCGCTCGCTACCCTCTTGCTCCCTATTTCATTGATTATGCAAATATTCTCGTTCTAGTCTCCATGTATTTTATTTCATGTTCTATATATTTTACTGTTTTATACTATGCGTGGCCGACCCTTCGTGGTCGTTGTACTTTGGGTTACTTTTATGTTACCTTGCCATACCATTACCTCAGACTAGTCAGTTGCATGCTTTTATTTAACACATGTATATCACCTGACCATCTAGTGTGTTATCACCTGACCACCATGCATGCTATTATTTGGCAAGACCCTCTTGTTATGTCATGACTTACCCAGACTATTATCAATCTCTTGTCATGTTTGGTTGCTTGTTAAATATCATCACCTTATCATGCTATCTCTTGACACCAGCATGATGCACCTGATTCTGATATAATTATCACGATAACGGGAATGTAGTATCTGAGCTCCTGTTATGATTCCAGTTATGATTCTTGTTATGTATTCCAGTTATGATCCTGCTCATTCCCGAAATCTGATAATTATGTTAATAAACCATAAAAAGGACAACTTGTATGGGGAATGGGAGGAAGTGATGGATGCCGGAATGATACCTTGCTTATAGTAATGGAATAAGATATTGGCGGTAGTGTTAGTGGGACTCAGGGCCCACAGGAGATGCGTGTTAGGGGGACTTTGGGCCTCCAAACTGGTTCCAGGTGTATGGAAACTACTATAAGAAGCTCTATCAGTTCTCCATCTACTTCGGTAACAACCCTCGCCTTGCTTATATATGGATGTATGTGTGTTAGGGTGTACACCTGGACACATACCTAGATATATGGGTCAGATGAGTAATAATAAAGTGTCGTAATAACCGGCTCTTTAAGTTGTAAGTAGAGGTATGTGGAATGGGACGCATACTAAAGCCTGCAACTTAAACGGCTACGAATCTGTGATGTGCCTTACCATAATTACTTGTTCCGGACTTTATATCGGATTTCCTGTTTTATGAGTATTATGTTATGACCACCTTGTAACTCAAGTTGTATGTGCTTAGATTACGATGATATGAGATAAAGGTATATAGATGAGGGTTTACTTGTTGGATTATTCCTTCGATGTACTAGTCTCATAGAACCGTGATCTAAAACCATACAATCAAATTTACTCGTCCTTGGTTTTATTCGAATTTCCTGTTTTATGATTATTATGCCACACCTGTTCATATCTGCTCTAACCTATCTGTCCCCTGAGTATTTCTTACTTGATATCATTTGTTATATGCATACTTGTACTCACCCTGCTTCGCCACTTGGTATTAGTACTACTCGCCTGGGAGTGTCATTTGACTCCCCTGGATCCTCATGTCCAGGTCATGGAGCTTGGAGCGTGTAGATTCTCCCCTTGCGGATCAGAGTAGCGCAGCGGTAGCGTGGATCCCCAGCCGATCATCCAGAGCTCCATCCTTCCAGGCCCCCTTGTGAGTCTCTCGAGTTTTTCTTTTAAACTCGTGAGTGCCTTTCATACTGTTCATACTTGTATATTTCCTTGTATTCTCGCATTTGCGCATATTAGTGATGTGATATTCATGTAATATTGGATCACTTCTGGTGATAACTCTGTGATTGTATTCAGGTATTGGAATGTATAATGCACCACTTACTTCCGTACTCTGATTCTTGTCTGTACTGATGCTTAGCGCATATACGGGAGGGTAGTTCTGACCTACGTATATTCGTCGCAGTGACGTCCCCGTATCCGTAGGATCGGGGCGTTACATATTTTCTCAACCGATTTAGATTCTAAGACTTAGTCAAAGTTGACTTAGTAAAACAAAATCTGAAATGAAAGCTTTTTCTTTTATTTTAATTCAAAAAATCCAACAGTCCCCCCCAAAAGCTTGAGTTTTAGGGAAGACATAATAAAACAAATCAATAATAAATAACAATCAAATTATCAGATCATAAAACACGAGTGAAATTTGGGCAACATCATACTGTGAATTCGGAACAGGTGGACTACGCCTGGAACCTTCCTTAGTGAATTCATCGCCATCTGAGAGACATAGTGGACTACGCCTGGAACTAGCCTCTTTTACCAGATATTGATAGAATACACACAGAGTAAGTCTCCATCTATTGAGCGAGCGGGTTGAGCGTTAAAGGCCATGCTCACAATAACCGACTCATGAGAGTTTCTAGGGTCAGCCCTGCCCCCCCAATCGCGGCCATCACGGTTCCTCTCACGTAGGTAAGTCCTCCAAGGGTACTACAGCTGGATAGTATACCCTCCACACTACATGCGTTGGACTTATTAAGAGTTAAACTCATCCTTACCTAACTGTATCATAAGAGCATCTCACCATAGAGAAGGGGTGGTAGCTACAACGCTACATATAGGATATAAATATATCCGGGTTGATGCTCCACACGAGTTTCACCAGTCCAGCTTGTTACTATCACATTGAACCTCTTTCATGGAACCAGCTCTCAATCAAGTAGGTTGGGTTCCCGCTGTCGGTGAACTCTACTATGGGCTTAACCCCATCTCCCTCGATGAATTTAGGAATATACTCCTAGAAAGACCCTTAATCAAAATGACTTTATGTTTTTTAGGGTCAGAAAATTGGCTTAACAGCCTTTATTTTCAAGTTGTGACAGTCAGAGATTTAACCCTTCATGACCACATTATTATGAGTCTTGACATCTTTTATTAGACCTATAAAGTCTTTGGGTAATTGTCAGAGTCTCCCCCAATTTGAATCCCAATTTGAAACTATAAGGTAGTTATAAAGTTTTTCCTTGTAACGTTAGTTTCAAAAAGAACAAATTATACCAAAATGGTTTATGATAAAGCATATATACATTGTATTTGATTATTCAAATATTTAAAGTATATATGTCTATATTTATATGCTAAAGAATAGTCAAGAACCCAATTAAAGTTAGATAGGGAACAAAACTGCACATGGCTATTCATCATCCTGTACATGGCTAGGATTCCAATTCTAGCTAATTTATTATGACATCAGATTCAATGTTAAAACTCGAATTAACCATAATTTGTAATTAGGGCTAATTCTAGATAGATTTAGTTATGTCCAAATGGTGATAAAATTAGGGTTATAATCTAAACAATCATTTTTAAAGTTATGGTGTACAAAGGCTGATGATATATTTAATAAAAATTTTAGAATATTGGGTTAGTCAAAATCTCAATTTTATCAGTCTAATTGGCCAGGTCGGCGTAACTCAGGTGGGAGGTTTTCCGCTCTTGGCGTTCCTTAATTACAGAACCACGTTGAGTACCCTTCCTTTGTTAGACACCAATTATATGAAATTTTGAGAAAATGATTTACCCTTTGATTTTATTATCCTATTGATCTAAAGATACTCATAATCATGTGCCTATTTCAGCTACATTAAGAGTATACAAATATTATTGTTGTACTCTAAATTTGTCAAAAATGATAGAAAGATTTCTATCAGGTTTTCTATATTCATAATATTAAAATGTCAGAATACAGGTTTATGTTGGTAGATTTTAAATTAGGGTATGCAAAATAAAAAGGATGTAGGGGCTCTTACTTAGTTTAAATTTATAAAACAAATATAATTTAGTTGGATATATAGCAGAGTAAGTTAGAATTCAATAAAAGAGTAGCAAGATATTTTAAAAAGAACTCGAACTAATTATAACATGCAATTTAAGTACAAAATTAACATGTATATATATATGAAAAGTTGACAACTCCTTAGATGAAGTGTTCAATGTGTCTTTATCTAATACATAAAGCAACAAATAAATAAATTATCAGAATTTATTCATTCAGTAAACTGAAGATAAAACATGGAAGTCTACATGTAATGCACATATAAAAATTTTTAAATAAGGAAGGGTGTTTGTTGTAAATGTATATGAATTTGTTCATTTTATTTACAAACTGAGATAGCAAGGGAAAATTCAAATAGAATCTAAATTGGTTGAGCTTTTCAGAATCATATATATAGATTTACAAGTAGTAAGTTATACTAGACATCTGTCACAGGAGTTAATTAACTAAATGTCAGAAGATAATGCATTAATATCTGAGACGCCAACAGAGAACAAAGAACAGATTACTCAATAATACCGGCAAGAAACATCCCTCATTACCTTCCCCAAATCAAAATGGGATAGTCTAGGAAGGTACAGTTTTATATTAAAA
Source organism: Agave tequilana (assembly GCA_038442645.1). Classification (NCBI taxonomy): domain Eukaryota; kingdom Viridiplantae; phylum Streptophyta; class Magnoliopsida; order Asparagales; family Asparagaceae; genus Agave; species Agave tequilana. The sequence goes on from JAVJIF010023698.1 coordinate 11,671, forward strand.
ACACCTTCACTAACTATTTGGTGAAAATTCATGATCAGTATCAACTTGACATTAACCCATTCAATTTGGCACCGAATTTCGACCAAGGAATGTTTTGGCAAGAAAGGGACAGACATGTCATAAAACCTAGAAGGTGAGATCATATGTGTGGAAACAAAACCTTATTTGTTATGTAGGTTAAACTATGAAATCAAATAGCAATCCCCAAAGTTATCCTACACTAAGAAAGGGTCTAGAAAGTTAGAAGATTAATTGCTACAGGGAATTATATTTCTCAAATCAAAGCAAAGTCAAACAAAAACTATTTTCTCTTGAGGTTTGATATAAGCTATGGATAGACATGATCAAAGAAATCCAATTAAAACACCAAGAATATCAAATATGTTATACAACAGAACATTCTTGAATCATCCAAATATTTGGGATGACGGCTTTGTTGTTGTTGTTGTTATTGTGGGTGAATCTTGAATCATCTACGAAGATAAAATTTCATAATAAATGCACATGTACCAAAAGTCATATATTTTGCTCTTGACAAGGTTGTAGTCATAACCGATGAAAAAGAGGAATAGTTTACTTGTCATAAAAGAAGCAATGAGATTGACAAAAGTCCATAACAAAATTCATAAAAGTAAAGCAAATTAGGTTTTGCAACATAACTTTTATGCAAAGAACAATGTTATAGTATTTCTATCTTCTACGAACTAACATCACAAAAATTAACCCATCAAAACAGTTAGGCACCGCTTTATTTTCTTCAAAGAAAAAGATACTAAAAATGAGAAATAGAATACATAAAGACTAATAATTCAGTTTTAAATGGCCAATACTACTAGTTATATTTAAAGAAAACTTAGTAAAATTCTATGATAAGTCACCTTACGCGGCAAGCATCTATTAGGCATTTTTGATGATTTTAGCAGGTGCACATAAAGAAAATGAAGGGAGCGAAAATGCTAATTTTGCAATAACAGACAATGAAACTGACAAGTACTAAGTAGACAAATTAACTGAACCAAATTCAATAAGCTAAACATCATTCAATCATGCATAAAAAATATTAATGTATGTTTGATTTTAATATGAAAGATTTATCAAATATTTCAGCCTGTTATCAGAACTCAAGACAAACTTGATATGCAATTATTTAGATCATGTACCATACAGAATATGTACTATACAGAAATAGAAAACATGAGCATGTACAAAGAACCTAATCATACAACATATAGCCCGAACATTTCTATCATGAAGATGTACACCCATGAAACATTTCCTCTTTTACACTATATCTCGTAATTGTTCCTAAAAGAGAAACATAATGCAAAAAAGGAATTAAGTCAACCAAAACCATAAACCAAATCTAATTATAGGAAATATAGAACCGCAATCATGTTAAAATATTCGTCTAACCATCACTCATATTGATCCTTTAGATTGTTGGGAATTCTATACTATTTTCTAAAACATGCAATATCTTTAAAAATTAAATTAAGATAAAACAACAAATTATTCTAACATATAATAACAATTATATTAAAATAAAACAAAAGAACCTGGCCTGGGGAATGCAGTCGCTATGTCGCTGCCCTAAAGGATCAAAAGCCCGTCTCCTTGTCCAGATGTTGAATCGAGCTTGTCCCCTAGCGGTAAAGGATCCCCCGGATTCACCAGCACTCAGCCTAGGACGGTGGGCAGAGCCTCTGCTCAAATGAAGAAATTGCCCAGAAAAATAAAGATGAAAATTCTTTTAAACACTGAAGCCATTCTCACGAAGAGTAGTCTTCAAGTTTTCTTTTAAAATGAGAAAAGAGAAAATGAGTTGTGTCTGTTGCTATTGGAGTGAGGGTCTATTTATAGACTTAGAACCCAAGTTGTTGTAACCACTCCAATAAAAAATTCAAGCAGTTGAGATATTTTCTCAACCGATTTAGATTCTAAGACTTGGTCAAAGTTGACTTAGTAAAACAAAATCTGAAATGAAAGCTTTTTCTTTTATTTTAATTCAAAAAATCCAACACCAAACACATACACCATGCTTCTATACTTCATTGGTTCACCTCCAAGAAGAAAAATTTTCAAAGTGCAATTGGAAATAGAACTTGGCATACCGTATAGAACATGTCATGCCCACATGCTAATAATAGGTGATATGAACTTGAAGAATTTAAAGCTTTCATATCTAGCACTCTCCTTCTGCATGAAAGGATCTTCAAAATCATAAAGAATAGATGCACCATGATGCAGAATATTTCTCAATGGTGGTAATTCTTTCAGAAGTTTGTCATGAACAACTTCTTTAAGCTTGTCCAACAATGGTTTTATCTTCTCAGAAACTTTCAACGGTTAGAAAAACTTCTTCTTTGACAACTAAATTAAGGCTTTCCTTTGTTTGCTTTGATTCCACCAAAGACTCGCCTCAATTGCATATGAATTTGAAGTTAGGCTTCTCTTCTTCTGTAGACTATGAAATAAGTGGAACAGGCTTCATAATCAAATTGTTGTTATCGAGGGATTTTGCTTTACTGACAGCCGCTTGAAGTTTATGAATGAAGTAATATCAGTTTGAATACCTCGGCCACTCATCTGATTGTTGGTTGCTAGCATGTCAGTCGATGATGAATCTCTCTTGGTTGACTGCTCTTCAATTGGTGGCTGATGATGTTGTTTCGCTGTCTCGTTCGACCGATAAGATCTCATAAAAAGTAAGGACTGAATGACCATCTCTTCTGTCTTCACGGTAAGGTATGGCCTTCATCAAGGAAGAAAATATTGTGTAGAAGCACATGTTTTTGAATTGAATACATGAGCACACTAGTGTACTTTGCGGCTAGTTATTCTTCAGTCATAACTAATTCATAGTGAAAGAAAAGCCAATAGAACTCTTCGGTATATGTGGTAACAGTTCTATTTTTTTGGGAGCAACTCTCAAAATGTTTGAACAAAATTTGACGATAATCTGGAGGGAAAAATTTATCTTATAAAAGTCATTTCATCCGTCCCAAAGTTTTATGGGTGGTTTGCCTTGTTGCATACACATATTTTGCAGTTGATTCCACCGTGCCGCTGCTCTTCTTTTAAGTTTGTAAGCTACAAACTTGACATGATTCTCCATGGGAATATACACCATATCAAACAGTTTATCAACTTCATCAATCCAAATCAAGGAGGAGTCAATATCAAGGCTCCAGTCAAAAGAAGGTATCTAAACTCATTAGGATTTGAGTATCCTCCTCCTTTGTTACGAAAAGAATTAGAAAATTTGTCTCTTCTACCATTTTTTGCAAATTTATTGATGAAGTCAACATCTTCTTCCGCGGAATCATCAATAGGATGACGTCGTTGAGGTCGTCCTGAAAGTTGAGGATAAGAAGGTTGTTATCGAAGTGGAGGTTGACATAATCTCGATTTATGTGGTGGTGATAGATGTGGTGGAGGTTGATGTGATGGTAGTTGATATGGTGAAAAATGAGTTGATTGATGATCATGTCTGTTTCGGTATGTACCATCGGTTAGACTTCGATCATCAATCTTGAGGGACAATCTCTTGAGTTCTTGAACTACGCTATCCAAGTTCGGCTGATAGTGCCGACTTCCCTTTCTGCAGTGTACATCCTTGTGAAAAGGCTTTACAATCCATCGTCGTCTCCTGCTATTAACGAAAAATAGCAGTAGCTCTGATACCACTTAACGTAGACAAAAAAGCAAAAATGCCAGTTAGATCTCATTCTAGTGCCGATGAACCCTAAAGGATACCTTTAGGTAGGATAAAAGTCGAATCCACGAGAAAAACAACTCAAATCTATGAGCAAAAGAGAGCAACTCGACACCACGAGCAATTGAAAGAGGAAACTGAAATTTTATTAATAATAAAAAAATTCGATGATTACAATTACCAAGATAATGGTCTTAAATAAGCTCTAAAGGTAAAAGTCTGTCCTAAATAAGAAATTAAAAATAAATAAAGAAAACGAAATAAATTAGAATCCAAATTGGACCCGAAAACAAATCCTAAACAGAATCGGATACACTGATACATATCAGATTAGTCGACTTATAATTAGGGTTAGTCGACTAATGTTGGTGATTAGTCGACTTATACATTGGAGTTAGTCGATTACCTGTAGTTCTCCAACTATCTGTATACATGAAATAGTCGGTTAATATGTAAGATAAGTCAACTTAGCTGAATTGAAACTCTCTGTTGGATTGACTAGTCAACTAATCTGAAAGACCAGTCGACTAGTCTGGCTTTTTTTGCGGCCTTAGCTTTGATCTGCCTTGATCTATCGACCACTGGACGTTGAGTGCTTGGCTTTCTACATCACATTGAAAAAAGATTTAACTGATCCTCACCTCATTTTTCCCTAATAGTTTCTCTCTACCAAACACCCCTTAGTAAGCGTCACTTTCATCCTCATTTTTCTACATAGATCTAAAAGTTGAATATGATTGTACTAGGGACTCACTGTGTAGCACAAAAGGGTGGATATTCATTATTTCTCATGATATTTCAGTTTTATTTTTGAATTTGGTATGTTATTGCTTGTTTGTATTCTTTTTTGTTATTCTTTTGACTTAAATATAGTTGATACGGGTCTCGGACACGGTGGGGATCCACTTGCAACGGGTAGGGTTTGAATCTTTGTAGTAAATACCTTACCTGTTAAACTGATGGGTACATCTAATATGTACCCGCCCCGCACCCAGATCCGTTCATAATATAGTCTGATTTGGGTCCATGGTGGTACTCGTAAAGGGTTCAGGTCCGGATCTAGGTACAATGGTATTTGGACCCGACCCGACCCGACCCGATAGCAGCCCTAATTTTGATATTTTTACTATTATCTCACGTAATCAACAGCTGCTGGGGAAATCAACCAATATGTAATAAAAAATCAGCACAAAACTCTTCCTAACAATGGAGACATTTGTAAGCAAAAGAGGGGATCATCAAGAGCAACAGGAGAAGTCAATCAGTCTGTATGCTGAAGAACCAACACAAGCTTTAACCCACAGCAGAAATCTTTTCATCAACCTAGCAATACATATCCCGACAACAAACTGTGACAGGCACACATGCATGATCTGGGAGCGCAGAATAACTTGTCAGATTGTGAATGAAGCAAATTTATAGAGAGGAGAAGCTGACCAGCGAAAGTAGCAATGAAAGAAGGCAAAAACTGAACAGCTTCCAACCCCGCAGAAGACAAAGAAGGTTATGTAGCCCGTTGAGTACCATATAAGAAACAAATTAATGTTAAATATATCTGCAAGAGTTGAACAATAACAGAAATGGATGCCAAAGTTAAATCATCATGCCAATCTATGATCGACAATCACAACAAACCCCCAGTAAGAGTGAATACATAACTCAGGAGAAGGAAAAAGAACAGATAATGGTGCCATCACAAATGACAGCAGCACAATCCAAGCAAGGTGCAGTAAGCAATCAGCAGAAACTCACACTAAAAGAAGAAATCTTTTGATAAACCTAGGAATACATGTCATTAAGAACGGGTCAGGCTCAATTAAGGGATCTTGTTAAGTAATCTATTCCAGTGAGAATCGTTCTCACGGAGCGCTTCGTGCGAACTCCACAACCGGTCACGCCGTAGATGATTCGAACCGTTCGTCTTAATCTACATGCTCTAATTAGGCTATCAAATAAAAAATCACGCAATTCTGAAACTTTTTACCCATGCATCAAATGACATTTTTATTCTACGGCGAATATAACATATATTTTATAACCACTTGATGCATGGGTAAAAATGTTCAGAATCGCTTGATTTTTTATTGGTACCTATTAGAGTATGTAAATTAAAATGAACGATTAGGATCATCCACGGAGTGGTTCACCGTGAAAGTTCGCACGAAGGATCTCACCATGGAGTTTTCACTAGAATATTTTCATATATATATATAAATGAGGTACTTGTCCTCAGTCGCCAGCTGAAAGGCTCTCTCAGCTAGAAGTGACGTGGTGACATCTTAGTCGTACATCGTGCTGAGATGAGAACTCCCGATCTGCAAAAAAACATAGGGACTTTTTTTACAAAAAGTCCCACTTTTTTCTCCCCCCTTCTCCTTCTCTCCCTCTCAGATCTCACCCCGAGCTTCCTCTCCCCCTCCCTTAAATATTGACACCATCCTCTCGAGTTCTCCCCAAATCTTGTCGCCATCCTCTCGAGTTCTCCCCCAAATCTCGCCTCAAGTTCTCCCCCAAATCTCGTCGCTGTCCTCGAGGTCGCCTTCCCCCTCGTCCATCGCCTCCACGAGCTCCAGTGAGCTCCACAACGTCCATGAGTTGCACAACGACAAAATGTGAACCATACTGGCTTGTTACATGCTTAAGTGAGGTTGTACTATCAAGTGGGTCTATATATGTAGACCGATAGAAAAACTCCTGTAAATCTTGTCAAAAACCCTAATTAAAAACCCTATTTAAGACCCATAATCAACCCTATTTATAGACCCATACGAAATGTACTGCGATCAGAGTCGCAGTGGACTTTGATGTAATTTTTGTTGTAATTTTTGATGTACTTTTTGATATATAATTTTTGTTGTAATTTTCTCCACCAGCTCTCTAAAACTGAGAAGATATTTGATGTAATTTTTGTTACTCTTTGTATGAAAGCCTTGTAATTTTTGTTGCTCTTGAGAAATGCTCAATCCTGTGACTCTCTTATGCTAAGGGATCCACACAAACTATTTAGAAAAAATGCTCAAACAAAATGTGAAGCATACTGGCATGTTGCATTCTTAAGTGAGGTTGTGCTATCAAGTGATTTTGACAGCGAGTGACAGTATTGAAGCTCAATTTTGATGGTGGCCTCACAGCAGAAAGAGCAATAGGCTCACAGTAGAAAGAGTCTCCTTCCATCGTGTCCTCGAATCGATCAAAATCAAACCCGGCGTCACTGCACACAATATTCTCTTTCAAGGCCTGTGTGAAAAAAGCGATGTGGATGCCGCACGCAAAATGCTCGACGAAATGCACTGGTCGCAGTGGACTTTTAACGTAATTTTTGTTGTAATTTTTAATGTAATTTTTGTTATATAATTTTTATTGTAATTTTCTTCACCAGCTCTCCCAAATTGAGAAGATATTTGATGTAATTTTTATTACTCTTTGTATGAAAACATTGTAAGTTACCCTTGGGAAATGCCCAATCCAACCTCCTCAAAATTGAGAAGATATTTACATTGAATCAAAGACTGTGTACAACGAGGAAAAGAAAAAATACACCACCAATACACCACTGTGCACACCACCATTCTCCGCCTACACCAACGAATCACCACCAGACATCTACACCAACATACTACCCTCATAAAGATTGGCCGCCTTTAAGGAATCAGCAGGGCGGCGACGACATCAATGGGGCGAAGGCAAGCTTGTCAGGGCAGCGGCGACATCGACAAGGTGGCGGCGAGCTCGTTAAGGAGACAATGAGCTCCATAGGGCGGCAGCAAGCTCGTCAAGGTGGCGGCGAGCTCCATAGGGCGGTGGCAAGCTCGTCTGGTCGGCGACGATGACGAGAAGGCGGCGACGATAATTGGGGGGAGAGGCGAAGATCCGGGGGGTCGAGAGAGAGGGTAGAGAGAGAGAGACTGAGCTGGGGAAGAGGGGTTTATTTGGAAAGAGGAGTTTATTGGGTGGAGAAAGGGATTTATTTATAAAATATCACTGTTCTCATCTCAACTCCGATATGGGGTTGAGATTCAGCCGCGTCACCGCCAGCTGAGAGAGTCTTTCAACTGACGACTAAGTTACATTTTTCTCTATATAAATATATATGAGTTGAACTACAAAATAAACATTTATTTTTTGGTCCAACTCTAAATGGTGGGAGGAAAGATGATTCCACAAGAGTATGTACAAACCCTTCTAATAGAAGTGTTGCCCTAATTGATACTCTTGTTTAACATTTCAGATGGGAGCTCTAAATCCACGACTTCGATGAAAGGCAATCATATTGCTTAAGCCAAGTTCACTCAATCGTTCCCATCTCCTGAAAAAAATCACGAGTGTGGGCGCATATAAACATGCCATTGCCTAGAGTCAAATTTGGAAACCCCTCATGTTGCTTTTAACTTCACAGCTTCAAATGAATAATAAAAAGCTGATGCAACAGAGCACAATACAACAGTTTAATTTGAATGAGATCCAGTTTCAAATGTTACTATGATGATTCTCTTGTTGTTAATAGTTGCTGCAGTTTACAAAGACAACGAGTTTCTACATAAATTTTTTCTCAGGGACATTTCTATGTAAGACTCTCCCTATATTTGAAGTACCTTTATTCAAATTTACAGAAGAATTTTTGAAAAAAAAATACAAAAATTTTGAAACTATAAAGTATGCACTTGTAAGCATATCCAAGGTTTCCGGTGTAAGTGATCCTTCTAAAGTTTGGCATGTCAGATATCACTGGCAATCGACACACAAAAGGTTTCATTTTATGGCTTCAATGTTCGCAGGAGCACAACTATAGGAAAGGCCACCTGTAAAAGATGCAATGTCCAAAGAAGTGTTATCTTGTATAGAGTAACCCCCACCATTGATCAATACAGTCTCTCCCTCAACTAAATCTGGTTCGACTCTCTTGTTGAAGAGATTTGTGATCATTAAACCAGCATGATCTCCTCTGCAAAGAACAAGAGATTTACAATTTTACAGTGTAAATGGTAAGGGACTAAGAAGGATGCTCATTGGAAAGGAACAATTTGTTTCATAATGATCCACAATATAAATTTGAATTTTGAAGGGTGGCAAGTAAGGTAGTTAGTAAAATAGTTATGAATTCATTTCAATCTTTCTGCAAAAGCATCTCTACATTCTTCTTACTTTAGTTAAATGATATGAACCTACTTGTATATTGGTTTGCTTTAAATGCTCCAGTGACTCTGCTAGTTCTTCTTGCTTCAATGAGGTCGCATTCAGTGCCTACATGAATCATTGACAAACTATCACACATGCATTCCTCAATTTAATCAGGCTAGACTGTTGGATACAAGGAAAACAATCAATATATAAGGCACATAAATTGAGGTAAATGGGGGAGTACTCACATTCTTTGTCTTCTGTAGATCATATTCTATAGATTTAATTCGATTAAGTGACTCTGTGATCATGTTGTCCTTCTCTGGGGGAATGCTTGTAGGTTTCTTGTTTAATTCGTAAACCCTGTCTTCCAAGCTCTGAAGCCTCTCCAAGCATGGAAGGACGGAGTCTTCTCTGATACCATTGGTGACACCATGGGGCGGAAGCGGCTCAGCAGTGACATTTGAAGGATATGATTCCACATTCTGGAGACCGAAAATTCCAGGTCGACGAAAAAGATTCAAAATTGTGAGTAGTTTAACAACGAAGCTAGCTATTGCTCTTGCCACCTGAGTAAATATAGTCTCTGATGTTCTAGGAATAAGGTTGTTACTTGAAGCACCTGCGAGAAAGGCCAATACTCTTTATGAAATCTCTACTGCCGTAATTGCAAAAGTTGGATTTGGATCAACTGCGTAGGCCCAAAATTAAGTGCCCCAATGAGAGTAGCCTACCCAATTTACAGCCCTCACAGATTAAGGAAATTAATCTAGAAAGGAAACAGCACCAACTATCTAAAGTAGTTTAACAATATACTTATAGAGATAAGCTGAAATCTAGATATCCTTTCCCTTGAAGTTTGTCTGCTTAATGACAACACTCAATCAAAGTAGAGATACAAGCTCATGTAAGACTTCATGTTAAATTTAAATAAGGTGATTTCTAAAACTTTCTTGACATGTTCAAGAAAATAGTCGAGAAATTCCGAAGCAAATGATTTACTTCATAAGCAATGATGAAACAATCATCTGTCACGGAAAGAAATTTAAAGTAAATTTATATTATTTTGTGCTAGGTATAAAAACTGAATAATAATGAAATATGTAGTTGGATCAGAGAGTCATTTGCCACAGAAAACAGAAAGTTTTTATATAGACAGCAGTTAACAAGACATCTAAAAACATTATCTTGTAGGATGCAAAATTCCAGAAAGCGCCAACATACTCGTGGATCTGTAAATGTTTGGAGACAAAAACGACATAGAAGTGATTTCTATTCAAATGATCACTCAAATGATAATAAGTCCTTAACAGTATAAACTGGCTGACTACAGTGAAAAATGTATATGGCGTGACTGGGTTTAGAAATTTTCAATTCTTATAAAATAAGAAAGCTAGCTTTTGTAAGAAAAAGAGATAACCTTGAAGATCCCAGCGAATCCCAGGATTACTTATTCTTCTGCAAATGATGTACATCTGAGAAACAGCTGTGCTTATGTTATCGGCATAAAGAGCTTGATTTAGTAACTAATTTGATTCATTTTTCCATACAACTGTTGTAGACATGGCGTATTATTTTTGTTAAATGTAATGGCTTATTCCTCTTTTGTAGTCTAGTATTTTTTATCTCAAAAGAATAAAAATCATCTACCCTTTTCTTTCTCTAAGCATCACGATACACTCTATAATCTGCATATGTGTGTTTATTAAAAAGCTAAGCAAGAAAAACTTAGACTATGTGTGTGTTGGCATTTTGGCTTGGATTTTATTTAATTTGGAGTTGGCTTTCTTTCTTTTTTTTTTTTCTTTTTTTTCTTTCTTAGTTTTTGGTGGTGGTGGTTATTTGAGAGGTGTGTTAGGTTTGGGGCTGCAGGGTGCTGCATAAGTGCATATGGGGGCAGTTGTGGCTGTCTACATGCATATGTGTGTGCGTGCGCATGCATCACACAGGTGCACATGCGTGTGCAACATGTGCATAAAAAGTCTGAAGGTAGGAGGAATAGATTATTTCCCTTGTCTAATATAATGGGCAAATAAATCCATGTATTATATGTATAGAACTGAAACCTTAAAAGAACAACTACTAGCATCTATTTGCTGACCGACAACCCGTTTTCAGCTCGCCTTTATTTTATAAGTAAACCAGGTATTAATTAGTAATAACGTCTTGAAAGGGAGGCTGCACTACACCCAACACAGCCTACACTTGCTGGTTTTTCCATCACAAATTGGGTTAGTGAACCACACGGGCGTTGGGAGAGAAGTGGAACAATCCTCTAAGGATAGAGAACGAGTCTCGTCCCTTGGGTTAGCATTCACTACCTTGACTTCTATACCAAGCGGAGTTTTTGAGGTTCTTCTGGACTCTTCTACAAAACAATGAACAATCCCAATTTTCCCCAAACGAAAAAGTGAATAGTGAAGGTGAAACCCCGAAGGATCCATTACACTTCAATATATAGAACATTTGGAAACAGTCGAGATGTAACTATGAAGCACAAGTGGCATTGAATTAATATCAATCATGTTCATCCTTTGATGTATAAAATGTGTCAACAAGAAACTTTCATTTAGTTATTTAGTAATTGTCCTTTGTGATACTCCTTCACTATATTCATAGTTAAAGAAGAATGTACCTTGTCTTTCAAATATTACTCAATAACACCCACATGAGTGCTTTTTCGATAGCCTTTATTTATCCATTATTATTGAAATGGGACAAGCCTTTTCATATATTATACTATGATGTTGTCTTCATATATTCTAATTTTTTTTTTTTTTGGAGTGCAGCTATCTACGAAGTAAGGCAATCGTTCGAGGGGATAGATCTGATGCCGGCATTGTTTCCCAACAAGGAATTGTATCTGCCAGATAAGTTGCCATGGCTCACGTTTTTGCTGGTATATAGGGCTATTCCTAGTATTCGTCCACCAAGTCCACTTTGTATAGGCAATGGGCATTTGTCTAACCTAGCTCAAGGCTGCAACTTGTTTTCGATAGCCTTTAAAATGGGCTAAATTTTACAAAAACTACCATGAACTTTCATGCATTTCCAAGAATATTGTCATAGACTTCATAAATCTCAATATATTACCATGAACTTTTTATTTCAAAATTAGGTTTGTCCCAAATGCAGTTAATTACGCTTGTAAAATGACGTCCCTACCCACTCTCACATGCACAGGTCAGACTCTCTTCAATAAGAAAAGAGGGGAACACGTGGACCACACATGCCATTGAAATGGTATAACACACGGACACATGACAAATTCTTAAAAATACAAATGATACGTGTGTCGGACACATTTCGGACACGACATGACTCCATGATGGGAGTGTCCGTGTAACATAAATGCCAGCCCCTATGTGAAGAAGAGGCTGACATGTGGTATTGTTGCAACAAACTGATATGTTCTGATATCAATTGTTGGGATCAATGCAGCGGAAAAAGAAAAGCCGAATCGTCGTGCAACGTGAAGAAGAGAAAGATATAAGATATCCCGAAGTAGAAAAAGCCAACACATAATTTAACGTGGTTTCACCGATCAAACAAATCATGTGTACGTCCACGAGAGAAAAGGAAGAAACTTTATTAAAACTGTGAAGGAGTATAATGAGAAACGCTCGCACCTCTAAGAAGATTAAAAGTCCTTTGATGACCGCCTAGAACAACGAATCTTATGGCTAAAACTTTTCTCACGAATCTCTTTTTCTTAATTATTGAATAATACATTGAAGGTTACCCCTAAGGGCTTATTTATAAATCATAAGATCATCTTAGTCCTACACAAACCCAGCAATACGAACAAACACCACTTCAAAAGAGGAGAAAACTCGAGTTGAACTCAAACTGCAATCAGAATCACAAAAGAAAACTACCAGCTGCACCATTAGTCGACTAATAATGCTCATTAGTCAACTATATAGTCGACTACTGAGATGAACACATCCTCTGTTTGTGTCATTAGTCGACTACTGAGATGCCATTAGTCGACTAATCAGTGCACTGACTGTGCACGCCTGTAATATCTGAAGTTTTCGTTTACCTCAATGACGTATTCGAGTTAAAATCCTAACAATCTCCCCCTTGACTTGAATACGTCCAAGTCCAAGAATAGTCATCATGTTTCATGCACCCACATCAATACACAATTGAACAACTCTTGATTTCATCGCCATCTCACTCCTTCTCCATAACCCCCTTATAGGGTCACAACTTGATTAGATCGAATAAGTTCAGGCCCGACCTGAACTTGATCACCCAATAATTTCCTTAATCCACACAGCTTATGAGAATTTGCTCCAACACAGGAGTAATGATCTGGACTTCCTTGTTGTGTGCCGGCGTCGTCTAGTCTCAATCTACCTTCGGGGTAAAACTGAACATCCGAGCTCAAAATCATTGTAGTCTCCGATGTTTCATAACCTCCGATCTTGAAGCCGAGGATAACTGCAATCCACCAACTGTAACCTTTGAATTTTGCAACATGTAAACATTTCTGAAACGCTCGGCGTGAAACTTCACATGTGTATCTTTGAAAACTTCTATAAGATCACTTTCAGAACTGAAATTGAACTCTTCTCTATGTAGGGCTCTAAGAGAGATGAGATTGTATCTTGATTCATGAACATGACGAACGCCTTGAAAAGTAGTGATGCATTCACCATGAGAATGAAACTGGATTGTTCCTTCACCAATCACCTTGCTCGTAACAGAATTTCTAATGAAGACCACTCTCCCTTGAGTCGAAGTATATGAGAACATCTTCCTATCGGAGCTAATATGCTGTGAACATTCAGAGTCAATAATTCATCTTTCTTACTGGTTAAACTGTCTGTAACAAGTAGAACGTCACACTTATCTTCATCCCCTTCAGCCAGTTCAATGGTATTAGCTTCTTGTTGTTTCTTTTTGCGAGTCCAACAATTAACTCTAATATGCCCCTCCTTGTGACACCAGTTCCACACCAAACTCTTGTGTTTGGGTTACCTGTAAAACTTTCATTATTACTCTTTTGTAAAGAAAACTTGCCCAGAATCATCGCGATGAGACTTCCCCGTCAACTGCTTGTTAATTTTATCCTTATTGAGTAGATACTCTTTAACTTCATTGACTTTGAAAGTTGATTTACCTCCATAAATGATAGCTTCTTAAAGCTCTTATATGAAGAAGGTAAAGAACACAGTAATAGAAATGCTTGATCCTCATCTTCTATCGTAACCTCTATCTTATTTAGCTCACTGATAATAGAGGTAAACTCTACGATATAAGGCTTGATAAGTGTACATTCATGCATGCGGAGAAGAAAGAGATGTTACTTCAAAATCAACCAATTCACCAACGTTCAGATAATGATTCTGAAGCCACTCCCACAGTGAGAATATTGTTTTTCTTAAAGAAAACTCATCCAACACTTCGTCCGCCAAGAAAAACTGAATAGTAGTCAAGGCTTTCGAATCCAACTCCTGTCAAGTTTCTTCTTTCATGTTTTCAGGCTTTTTCTCCTTCCCGAGTAGTGCTTCTTCAACCCGCTCTGGGTCAAGATGGCGTTCATCCTAATCTGCCACGTACTGAAATTGATGACATCATCGAATTTCTGAATATCGAACTTGATTGCAAATATCTTCACATTGACCTTACTCTAATACTAATTATTGCAACGAACCGATATGCTCTGTAACCAATTGTTGGGATCGACATAGTGAAAAAAGAAAAGTCAGATCGTCATGCAACGTGAAGAAGAGAAGAGATAAAATATTCTGAAGTAAAGAAAGTCAATACACAAATTAACGTGGTTCCACTGATCAGACAGATCGTGTGTACGTCCACGGAAGAAAAAAGAGAATTTATTAAAACTTTGAAGGAGTACAATGAGAAACACACACCTCTCGCTAAGAAGATTACAAGTCATTTAATGACCGCTAGAACGATGAACCCTTATGGCTAAAACTTATCTCACGAATCTCTTTTTCTTAATTATTGAATAATACATTGAAGGGCATCCTAAAGGGTTATTTATAGACCATAGGATCATCCTAATCCTACACAAACTCTAGCAATACGAACAACACCACCTCATAAGAGAAGAAAACTCGACTTGAACTCAAACTGTAATCAGAATCACAAAAAAACTGTCAGCAGCGTCATTAGTCGACTAATCTAAATTATTAGTCGACTAATCATACTCATTATTTGACTATACAGTCGACTGCTGAGATGTACCCTATCTGTTTGTGCCATTAGTCGACTATTGAGATGTCATTAGTTGACTAATCTGTGCACCGACTGTGCACACCTGTCTGTTCTTAATCTCCAAAGTTTTAGACTACCTCCATGACATATTCGAGTCAAAATCCTAACAGGTACCACATACAAGCCACTTGAATAAAAGAGAAGGCTAACATATGGGGTCCACATGTCACCTATTTCCTCATTTTCTTTGTCTCGCCCTCCTTATGATCTAAAAAATTCCCCACTTCTCCCATGTCAATACCGCTACTCCTCCCTTCTTGATGTTGCTGCTCCTCCCTTGTTCCACCCCTCCGTTTCCCTCATCCTTCTCCCTCATTGTTGCCACCTCCTCCTTTATCTACAACCACCCCTCACCTCTCCCTCCCGCGTACGTCACCAGCACCTCCTCCCTCTCCCGCCACGTCCACCTCCATACATCCTCCTTCCTCATCTGCTACCATTACGTCATTGTGTCCTCCCACCTTCCCACCTCCTCCATCCTCCTCTCTCATAAAACATATCATTGTTCTCCTTCCTCCCTCCCCCCCTCTATACCCCCAATGCCTTACTCCTCATTAGCGCCTTCTCCTCTCCCCTTACTCTTATCCGCTTCACACCTCCTAAACCAATATACTTTCTTTAAGGGATGGCAAATCAGTGAATACACATTAAGGGCTCATGAACTAATCAGAGATTTTAGGAAGAAACAAGCCCAATGAGGAGTTGTCTGAAGATTGACCTTCACAAGGCTTTTGACAGCATAAATAGGGATTTTGTTTACTTCATTATGGAATGTATGGGATTTCCTACCACATGGATTCTATGGATTAAGGAATGCTTATGTGAGGGTTTTTAAGTTGTTTAGATCATGATGAAATGGTCGAATCGAGAATTTATATGTCTAAAAACGTAAATCTAAGCAATATGCTATTTTCGACTGTCTATTTTGCGCCTACTTGATGGATGGACAAAAAGTAATCAAAATTCATGATTTTTTTTATTTTTACTTGAAATAATGTTGATCAAAATCAACGGAATGGATCTCTTGCATTCGGATGTCGTAGGGTTGTATTTGAGTGAGAAAGATTCGGCCTTGAATCCTTTCAGAATGACACAAGTCTATCTGATGGGGACATCTAGTAGGATTTGTTTGATGAGGACATCTAATAGGATTTGTTTGATTTAATTGTTGGCTTATCTTATCTTATTGTAGTTTGTTTTAGTTGGTTATTATTGTTAGTTGGTTTTATCACACATCGGTTGTGGTAGGAGTTTTTTTTTTTGTAAGCATATATAAGAGTGAGACTATCATTGTTTTCCTCAGTTAATGTGGACAATAAAAATTGTTGTTTGAGCATTTTGTAGTCTGTGTGCTTCGGGTGAGATACCCAAGGGAGAGATTCCCAAACCCTATCTTGAGAGATAAACCTTAAGTTGAGATTTTTCAGTGTTCGTCCCCCATCATCTTGGTATCAGAGCCAGGTTTCTGCACTTTTTCACTTCTTCTACAAAATCCTAGCTTTCACAGAATCTTTTTTCCTCCACCAAAACTTTCACAAAGTCCCAAAAACTTAGTTCTTGAAAATCAAAAAAGAAAAAGAAAAAAAACCTAAATCTGAGAAAAAAAAGAGAAGAAAACAAACTTTTGTTTTGGACTACTGTTCCACGTACAGTAATCACCTGGTTACTGTTCACGCGAACAGTACCCCCAATTACTCTTATTCTCCCCCCCAAAACCCAAAGCTCGACCGTTCGGGGTCCGTTTTGAGTTCTGTTCGAAGCGTTGGGTTCGTCACAGAGCCCTGAAGCTACTAAAGAGATTTTTGCAGTATTCAAGCAGCAGAGACAACCTCCACAATCTCCGTTTGGTGCCTTTATAGTTTCTGTAGCAATCCAGCAGCGTTTCGGGGCCCGTTTCCAGTCTGATTTGGGTCCAGTTCGAGCCTTTGAGATTCTTGGGTAATTTCTGAGCTTATGCACTGAAAATTTTCTTATGCCCTTTTATTTTTGTGGTCAATACATTCATACTAATAGTGATCCAAAGGAAATTGAATGGAAAATGTATGCGGCTGTCCTGACTTTTCAGGATTTTTATGACCGTTACGGTTATAAAGACTGGGAGAGCAATCTAGAAACTTTCTTCAATTATTTTTCTCTGATATCTAAACAAAAGTGCCTCTATGTCTGAATGAAGTTGGTGGAAGAGCCATATTATTGGGTAGAGAACAATCATAAGTTATGTCGATATTGGTTTCTCTTGCAAGACTTTTTTCGCGCTCATTAAGCTCCACCCATTTATTCATCTGAGTTAGACTGTAAAGAGCCCAATGTTGAGCAAGAGCTCAAGAGCCGGTCAATCACAGATCTCTGTACTAAATTTCAGATGGCCCTAGAAAAACTTGGAGCAAGTCAGGCTGCAAAAAGGGATACAGATCCGCCTTCAGCCCTTGTCGAGCCTGACGTTCTTGAGGAGCCAGGATCAGAAGTTGTTGCTGAGTTAGAGCCCGAGCCAGAACCCAATAATGCAGTTGTTGATGAGCCCAAACCAGAGCCAGAGATAGAAGAGCCTCTTGTAAAGAATACAGCAGATCTCTCAACGGAGCTTGCCATAGAGCTAATGGCATCTATGCCAGCTATGAGGATTCCAGTGTCCCTAGGATCGCCCGACTTGTACGATCCTTTGCAAATCTTTCCATAGGAGATAGAGTCACAGGAGGTCAAACTATTCATGGTGTAAAATACAGTTGATTCAGTTCTCATCCTGAAGAATGCACCTTGTCTATTACCTGCGCACTGCTTGAGCTGTCATCTTTTATAGCAGATTTGTCACAGAAACCAGTCCCACCCCCACCGCCTTGGTTCAGCCTTGATGCACATCTGTTGGGTCCACGCCACCACCATGGCCCGATTGAGAGCCAAGATCTGCACTCGACAGGGTCGAGTTTTTCCCAACTTCGGGGAATAATGGGGACATCTAGTAGGATTTGTTTGATAGGGACATCTAGTAGGATTTGTTTGATTTAGGTGTTGGCTTATCTTATCTTACTGTAGTTTGTTTTAGTTGGTTATTATTATTGGTTGGTTTTATCACACATCAGTTGTGGTGGGAGTTTTTTTTTGTAGGCTTATATAAGACTGAGACTACCATTATTTTCTTCAGTAAATGATGGATAATGAAAATTGATGTTTGAGTATTTTGTAGCCTGTGTGCTTCAGGTGAGATGCCCAAGGGAGAGATTCTCAAACCCTATCTTGAGAGATAAACTCTAAGTTGAGATTTTCTAGTGTTCGTCCCCCATCATTATCTCTCTCTCTCTGTATGGATGTATATATATATATGGGAAAGTGTTCCTAGTAGATCTTCATAAATTACAATCTAAAGAGGTGGCTTAAAACTCAAACATCTCAATTTTATTTCCACGATCCAACCCCACATTATCTTCATGTTTTAAGATGTACACATATAAAAAATCAAGTGATTTGGAGTTTGTTTACTCATTGATCTATTCGTTTCATTTTGTTTTACTGTTAAAAAACCGTTAATGTTTGAACCCAAAGAAAATAGAGTAAAAACTCCAAATCACGTGAATTTTTATGTGTACATCTTAGAAATTGAAGATATGATAATGTGCGATCGGATCGTGAAAAAAAATCGGGGTGTTGAAGTTTTAAGCCACCTCCTTAAATTGCAATCTAAGGAGACCGACTAGGAACACTTTACACTATATATATATATATATATATAAAGAAAAAGATTTTTCTTTATTAAAAAAAGGGTAATTTTGTAAAAAACGGTCATGTGATTGCACTTGACAACCTTCCAAGCGGCCTTTCAACAACAGTAGCGGCCTTTCAACAACAGTAGTTTAGTGAAAACTTTTAGAACAAGCTCATGGTAGTTGTTAAACTATGAAGGCCACATTATTATTGATTATGAAAAGAACTACATAATTACAAAAATTATGAGCAAATGTATCCTTATCTAAGACCATAAAAGACCAAATCCTATTCAAAATATGGCTCACAATTATGAGAACTCTATAGGACTCAAACTACTATTACTATAACAGAACTTTCTTATTGTATCTAACACCTCCTTAAACTCAAGAAAATATGACAAAGAATTTGTTTAATAAAAAACTGATGAAACAAATAAATTGCTAAAAATAAATACTAAATTGTTAATGTTGATGTTGGTACCATAGTTGCAAACCAAACCAAGTTGTATGTGAGTTAGACTAATAAACTAAATCATATAAATCATACATTTAAGTGAAAAGTCAAATATACATCTCTTTGAATGGGGCTAGAGATTCCCAAACTTAATAGAAGAAGATATGGATTTTTTATTTAAAAAAAAAGAGATCCGGGATCCCCAAACTCGATAGTAGAAAAGGACTTTTAGACATCCCCAAACTTAATACAAGAGGATGTTCTAAAGACCTCCAAAATCAGTATAAGAGGTGATTTTATAGATCCCTAAACTCAATACAAAAATACCTAAGCTAAGTAGAATCGATCAAACAAAACCCATCAATGTATCCAAAATACCCAAAAACATAGGGATTGACCCTAATATCATTTAAAATCTTCATATTTAGATATATATACCCTCCAAAGCATTTAAAACCCAATAAGTTACCCTCCGTTGTTAGCTGCTAGTAGAAAAAAGAGAATATCCTCTTTTGTGCTATTATGTTTAATAAAAAATTTAAAAATTCCAACTCTACTCTTCAACACACTAAAAGAACTCTATCTATTTCTACCCAACAACCCCCCTCTCTCTCTAATATTGTACCTTCTCCTTTTCTTTCCTTTGCCCCTCCCCAAGCAACCCAACGGGCAAAATTTTTTTCTCCTCCAAACCCAGTAACAAAATCCTTTTCCTCTTCCCTTTTTCCTGATCTTCTTCTTAATTCTTTCTCCATCTTTCTCTTCTCTTTTTCTCCTTCTCCTTTCTCCATCACTCTCTTCTCTTTCACAGATGAACCCAACAGCAACATGAACCATAGCTTCAAATTCAAATTCCCAAACCATTGCAAATCATTACAAGTTAATTAGATTAGAGTTTTTGAGAAAAAAAAAATCTAACCATTTTCCATGAGTAAGATTCGTCTCTCTTCAACCTCCTCCGACTTCCATTTGTCCAGCCAACCAGTTGTGTGATGCCACACAAGCGGATTTTCAAAGAGGAGATGGTCGACCACCGCCTTGAAAGTCGACTCCTCGCCTTCGAGATCGAATCTCCTCCACCTTCGAATTCAAGCCCCACCGTCAGAATTTGCGAAGGACACTCTGACTCCACCTCCGATTACAACAAGCACAGCAGTGAATTGGGTCGGGTTCAAGTGAGAGGAAAGAAGCCAAGAGAATTGTAGAGGGGAGTTTTAATTTTATGTTTTTTTCCTTTACTGAGAATTGGGGAAGGGAGTTGGTCAACTTCAGTAAAGAATGAGGGCAATTTCGTAAACTAACTTTCTTTCCATTCAAATTTTAATAGCAGCTAACAGAGCAGGGTAATATGATTTGGGGGACATATATATCTAAAATATGAAGATTTGGGAGGCAAATTTCTAAGTATGGAAGATTTGGGGTATAGATCTAAAAAACCCATGAAAGAGTAGAGAAAAAGGCTACAATGTAAATTTAGTATTAGTTTTGAGAGAAAAAGAAGAAAACAAAAAAGGATGTTGAAAAAGTATAGTCTGTAATTGGATAGAAGAGGGAGAAAAAAGGAAAGAAAAAGGTTAAGACGATAGTGTAGCATATACTGTAGCAAGATACTCTTAAAGTACAGCAGCTAATTTTTTTTTTTTGTGTGGAAAGAACGACAATGTTGAGATTCAGAAAAGCTAGATGAGGATTATAACAATTGGAATAGAGCTTAGGGTTAGAGAGAGTTTGGGGAGAAAGAAAGAGATGAAAATGTAATCATGGATCATAGCTCTGATACCATGTTAAACTAAAAATGATTACATCTTTATTGATTATGAAAAATAATTATAAAATATAATTACATAAAATCATGAACAAAACCTCTCCTTATATAGACTCCATACAGTATCAAATCCTACACAAACTATCACAAGCAAAATGACTAGGACTTCACAAGATTCCAAATACTATTAAGACTCTATAACCAAACTTGTCTGGGATTTATAAAGTTATGGTAGTATGGGAAGATGATAAAAGTCCGTGGTAGTTTTTGTGAAAATCACCTTTTAAAATATTCAAATCTTTCCTTTGTATGATATGTTTTGACTATCTTTTTATTATTTTTTAACTTGTCATATATTTCAAAAACCCTAGTTTTTTTTTTTTTTTGGAATTTAAACTTCAAGAAAAAATATGTTTTAACTATCTCTTTATTATTAACTTTATTGTTATTCCTGATACCCATAATCTTCAGCATTTTTATTGTCATTCTTTTATGAGTTTAATGCACTTAGCAAACTAACCTCTTTGCGACATTTAAATACTGCCCACACTAGTCGACCACATCTAAGGGAGATGACACTAACAATTCATCACCCTAGCTGGATCTCACATACACACTGTGCATTTACACAAGTGACCTAGACCTAGGGCCCTGGGGGATATACTGAAAGTGGATATCAAAATATCCAAAAAAATACGAATAAAAAATTTATATGATCTTTCAGGGTGTGCATTGCTGCAATCGCATTCGGAGTAAATCTCGTTGGCACTCAATCTGGTCTACCAATTCTTTCATGCTATAATGTTCATTCTAAAGTAGATACCATGACAAGATTTATAAGGTATCTCTTGCCCAATCATTGAATCGCATGAATTTACCAGATGGACAGATCCAGGAAATGCAGTTCTGCATCCTCATCGGTGCATGCATCATCTCTTCGTGTAATATGAAGCAATGTTTGTTTTCTGTGACTATAAAAAACTAAATAATCAAAGACTTAATATTATTTCTCCCTGATCCTCATATGACAGAACATCAAGACGTGTGCAATTTACCAAAGAAATTTAACATTACACTATCATTCTACCGAGGAGAATCAACTTATCAACAATTACTTTCCACTAGCCTCAACTCAAGAATAGGAATCCAAGTTGAAGTTAACAAGAAAACAAGATACACCAATGCTGAGTTCAGGTTACACTTTGCAATATCATATCCTACTATTCTATTTTGGATAACTGAATTATTAATAGTTGTTACCATGCTCAGCAGAAGATGTTTCATATCAAGTTGTATATACAAGATCTTGTGGCAATAATGTTGAAATTGTTTCATTCTATAGTGTTAGGAAATATGAGTTGAATTAGGAGGAGTATATGAGTTGTATTAGGAGTAGTAAAGGAATAGGCGGGATTAGATTTACATGTATCTATACAAGTCAATTGAGAGGATCTCTCTCTCTCTCTCTCTCTCTCTCTCTCTCTAAATTCACATGGTATCAGAGCCCTAGGGCTTAGGTTGCCCACTTGTATATTCTTCTTCTCCCTCCTTTCTCTTCTAACTTCATCGACAACACCAACAGACCACCCCGATCACTTCTGCAGCCCGTGGTGTACATCTTTCCTGGCCTTCCATCCTCTTGCCTCGACTTAAGCATCGCACCTCAATCAGACCCAATTCGATCCGCATCTGACTCGAATCCGACGTCGTCTTCATCCTCTCACCTCGCCTTCAGATTGCACTTCAATCCGACCCAATTTGACCTGCGTCCAACTCGAATCTGACCTTGTCTTCATCCGTCTCCAATCCGACCCGCATCCGACTCGAATCACACTTTCATCACCTCGCCTTCAACATCTCAGTCTCCCCTTTACGCCTTGCCTGCTGCTATACACACTGACCCGAGTCTCGCAGCAATCGACTTGAGCATCTCACAGATCAACTCGTCTTCATCCTGCTGGCTCATATCCCTGACCACATCTCAGCCCTGACCTCATCAGCCCCCAATCTCAAGCTCAATGGTTGTTTGTTTGGGATGGGTTGTTAGAACCCACAATGTGACCTGCCCTCTTCTTTGCCTGCTTTAACTCTTCTTTTATTATAAGCCTATTTACTAAAAAAAAGTCAGTCCATAAAACAGCCTGTAAAAAAAGAAATCTATGTGGTTCTTCTTTGGGGATGGGTTGTTAGAGCCCATGATTCTTTGTTTTGATTTGAAATTTGATTTGGGTTTCTAAGTTGAGTGGAACATCTTTGTAAATTTGGGGGTTCTTTGATTGTTTTGAGTGTAGACTGAGTCTGAAGAAGAGATAAGGCCAACATTTTTTGAGTTTGTATCTGAGAAGATTACTGATAGAAAGTTGAATAGCAATAATTTTCTCTAGTAGAAGCGAGTTGTTGAGATTTATGTTACTAGGAGAGGCAAAGATCATCACGTGACTGACAATCCCCTCGATCCAAAGACGCAAACTTAGAGGCAGGATGATGCACTTTTTCTAGAGTAGATCTTAACAGCATGGAGCCGCATGTTCATGATCTGGTTCTAGATTGCAGAACCATAAAGGAATTGAGAATCTATTTAGACAAGCTGTATTCTAGAGACAGTAACCTGAGTCAAGCTTATGATGTCATCCATGAGTTATTTAGGTGTAAACCGAAAAGTCGAACGTTGGCCCAGTTCTATGTCGACTTCAACAAACTTTTCGAGTAGGTCAAGAAAATTTTTCCTATCACAGGTGACGTAAAGAAGATGCACAAGAGTGGAACAAGTTAATGGTTCTTATTTTCTTAGGTGCACTGCGTCCAGAGTTCTCGAAAACTCGACCAAATGTGATTGGTAGCTCCACTATCAAGTCACTTGAGGATACTTAGTACTTCTTACATGAAGTTGTTCCCTCAGAGTCACAGAATCCAGCAAGTGTGGGGTCTCAGGATCGTTTTGCTCTTGTAGCTCAAGGCAGAATAATAGGAGGAAGAAGCCAACGGAGTGGTTTTGGAGGTAGATGTCGTGAGAGAGACCGAGGTGGTGGCTGTTCAGGAGGATGAGCAAGAGAGGTGAACTATTCTTATTATTGTAAGGAGCCAGGTTACACCAAGTACAACTGCCCACTAATGCAAGGGAAACAGAAGCCATTTCAGATCGCTCACGTGGCCAGAACTCAAGAAAAGCAATCCGAGAGTAGGAATTCTGTTAATGAGAAGCAGATGAAGAAGCAGTTGTATCAATATTTTCAAACGACACCATCCACTCCATCTTCTTCCACAACCACTTTGGCCGAGACAGATATCCCACTTTTTTTTTTACTTCATCTAGTTTTTTTACTTGGATTATAAATTCAGGAGCTTCTGATCACATGACTGGAAATAAATGTGTCTTGTTATCTCTTAATTCTACATGTTTTTTCCCTCTGTCACATTAGTTGATGGTTCTACTTCTTCTATTCAAGACATAGGAATTGCTAATGTGTAGTATAAGAATAGGAGCTGGATTCTAACATGGCTTTATCTCATGAAATCTCATTCTGAGATCATTTCCAAATTTCAAAATTTTTGTTCTGAAATTAAAACCCAATTTAACACTTCTGTGAAAATCTAACACTTCTTTTATTCAAGGCATAGGAATTGCTAATGTGTAGTATAGAAATAGAAGCAGGATTAGACTTACATGTATCTAAAATGGCTTTATCTCATGAAATATCGTCATGGGATCATTTCCAAATTTATTAAAACCCAATTTAACACTTGTGAAAATCTTAAGATTTGATAATGTAAAAACGTATTTTAATGCTATATCTCATGAAATCTCGTCATGAGATTTATTAAAACCCAATTTAACACTTTTGTGAAAATCTTAAGATTTGATAATGCTAAGACATATTTTAATTCATATTTCACAAATTTTATGACTGAGCATAGTATTATTCATCAATCCTATATACATATGATTGTACACATGCATTGCATATTTAGTATCATATGTGTCACATTTATTTATTTATTTTTAAATAAAACTTTGTTATTTAATGTATTTTCATGTCTAGTTGTATATAGGGTAATTAAGAAAGAAAAGAGAAAGATTGAAAGAATTATCCAATTAAATCAAAAAATTCAAAAAATCAAGCAAATTAACAGGTATCTATTCAAATCCAGAGATTTTAGAAGTCATCTTATCTGAAGACCGGATATATCAGATAAAATAATACCAATCAAAATTCAAAGTAAAAACGAATTTTTGAAGACTCAATGGGTTTCACTGAAGATAAAGAGATACATCATCAATTCTAGAAGAAAAATTGAAATTCCAAGAGGATAAAAGGATAGAGCTTACATCAACGGACGAGAGCCCCCTTAGTCTAGCTCTACGGCCAGAGGATGGCCGCGGGCGTTTCTGTGCAAGGAATTTGAATTATGGGAGCTCTTGCTCCCTATCTCCGTATCTTATCCTATATCCTATTTTTCCCTATAAATACATGTAATTCGTGAAGAGAATTGTAGACCACAAGGCTGAAAAGCAATTGAGAGGAGAGTTTTGTATATTGTAATGCGAGTTTTGGAGAAGATCGAGTGTTTTGTAACGACGATTCTTCAATAAACTTCAGTCTTCTTCAATAAAGATCGTACACTGTTTTAATCGAAGATTTTTTACTTTTCTTTATAATTTCTGTGATACAATTCTTTTTTGTTAATTTCATCTTCTACTTTATGCTTTCATCAATGATCTCATGCATGTCTTCTCTTTTCAGTTGCTAATTCTTCTACTTCCTTTGTTTTCAGCATCATTAGGAGGGAGACGTCAAGGCAATAACAAAGGAACCAAGTCTTGTATCAATTCTGAGTTTTAACTGTCTCTTCCCCTTCTCTCTTTCTTTCTTTTTTCATTGCTTTATTCACTTAGTCTTCGCATCGGACATCGGTTAGTATTTTTTCTCTTTTTATTTCGTATTTTTAATGCTTTTAGAATTTTAGTTTATAGAATAAGATTCCAACTTTATCCAAAGATTCTCCAACTAGATTAAAATTAAATTTAGATTTTTAAGAACCAAGTTTAACAAGTTTCTATGGATTCGACCATTTTCTTACCAATATACGATTTCTTAAAAGATTCTAGGAAGATTAGATTTTTCCATAATTTGTAAGTATTCAACAACGATGGACTTCTTAATGACTTTAGGACTGCGAACAAATTTTGGCGCCGTTGTCGGGGACTTGTAAAAAAATTTATTTTTAAAAATCAACATTTAATCTTTTTCTAGTTTTTATAAAAAATTAAAATTAAAATTAAAAAATTACAAAAAATTTGTTTTATTTTTCTTTAACATCCCTAAAATTTAATTTCAAAATTGTCTTTTACAGGGATATTGCATGAAGTGAAGATTTGCACAAGCAAGACGAAGCTTGCTTGCTTGCTAAAAAAATTTGCATTGCTAAATTAAATAAAAAAATTGCTTACTTCAGAGTCATCGAAAAGGTTGGTATTTTTCTAACTCTACCTACGAATCTCCTATCAGTAGGGTTTTGAAAGTGTTTTTGATTGAACTTGTATTACATCAGTGCATTATGCATAAAAAGATCTTAAGAGTTATCCCTCATCACATAAGGTCGAAATTTCATCATCGTTTCTTGACTCAAAAATCACAACTGACTCAAAAATCACAACTGGGTAAAATTAAAAAATTTCAAACTTGAGAAACGATGATTTTTGAGTCAAGAAACGATGATTAAAAAAGTAATCACCGGAGTATTCCCACAATGGATCCACTTAAAGAATTATATGTATCCTACAAGGTTCACTCAACCTTCCTGTATCACTTTGTTGGCCCTTACGGTAAATTTTGAAATCAAATCCGGTATGACACAGATGCTTCAAATTTTCCAGGGATTGACAAATGAGAACCCATACCAATATGTTAGGAAATTTGAAGATATTTATGGAACCATGAAATATAATCAAATGACAGAGAAATCCCTAAAATTTAGATTATTACCCTTTCCCTAAAAGAAAAAGCCAAAACTTGGCTTCTTTCTCTTTAGCCAGGTTCGATTTCCACCTGGGTAGTTGAAGTCTGTTACATGAAGTTCTACTCCAAACAGAAGATTGCTTCCGTACATCAAGCTTTTAACACCTTTTATCAATCACAAAGGGAGACGTTTTTCACATACTTTGAAAGATTCAAAGATTTTTTTCCTTGAGTGTCCTCACCACGGTTTGAAATGATCTGTTTGATCCAAATATTATATGGTGGCTTAGACTACCCAACTAAAATCATGATTTAGTCCCTATGCAATGGAGCATTCACTAGTAAAACTGCCCATGATGCATGAATTTTTTTTGAAGAAGTAGCAAAAAACACTCTAGAATGGGAACATGTTATTGTTGATATTAAGCAACTCATCACAACTGCCACCAATAGGGGTGGTATGCATAAAGTCAACCACAACTTTGAAAATGATGCCAAAATGACATCAGTAGTATGAAGACTTGAAGCCTTAGAGATAAGCAAGGGAGTTCAATCTTTGACTCTCGAACCATCTAAGCCAGTGGTGTCTCCCATTTGTGCCTTTGTGACATCGAAGATAATTTTGTTGAACAATGTCTGGGGTTATCAATTATCAAAGCTGAGCAAGCAAGTGTACTTAATACATTTCGCAAGTCCAACCCTAACAACAACCCATTCAGTGAAATATATAATCCGGGATTGCGGAACCATCCTAACCTTTCTTGGAAGTCCACTCAAGGACAAGGATATGGTGGATCACCATCATTTCAAGGACCACCTCCTAATAATCAATTTCATAAAAAAACCAATTCACTACAACACCATCTGCCCCTCCCTATGTCCCTCCCAATCAAAAAAAACTTCTTTAGAGGACATACTTCAACAGTTTATACAGAGCCAAGCTATAACTAATCAGAACTAAGCCCAAATAAATCACAATACGAATCAAGCGATAGCCAAGATCGAGGTTCAGTTAGATCAGATAGCTGCATCTGTAGGAGAAAGCGAGAAAGAACAATTCCCTAGCCAAACTGTGCCCAACCTGAGACAACTTGTTCCTCAAAATACTCCAACAAGCCAATTCAAAACTGGCTCTGATTCAAACCGAGAAGTTCAAGTCATCACACTTTACGATCGGGTAAGAGAGTGGACAACCAAGTTCAAGCTCCACTGAATAATCCCAATGTTGAAAATCCAGGAAAAGAAGAAAGATCCCAAAAGAGTCAACAGAGAAATATAATCAAGTTGTTATTGATAATCAAGAGAAATCTTTTGTTCTCAAAGCCTCATTTCCTCAATGTCTACAAGACAATAGGAAGAAAAAATCATTGTGAGAGAATTTAAAAGTTTCCAAAAACATCCAAATCAACATTCCTTTCTTAGATGCAATCAATCAAATTTCTTTTTATGCCAAGTTTCTAAAGGACCTCACCACCGTTAAGAGAAAAACTTTTATTCCTCGTGAAGTAACATTTGCTGCACAAGCATTCTATCTTATCCAACAAACCATTGCACCAAAGTATAAGAATTCGGGGAATCCAACAATTTCAGTTAGGATAAAAGATCAGGTTATGGGCCGATGTGTGTTAGATCTAGGGACGAGTGTAAACCTTTTACCCTATTCTGTGTACAAACAACTAGGTTTAGGTGAATTACAACCCACTAACCTTATATTACTTTTAGCAGATACGTCGGTTAAGCTCCCCAAGAGAATTGTTGAGGATGTTATATTGAAGGTCGACGAATTTTATTTTCCTGCAGACTTTGTGGTCTTAGACAGTGAACCGTTGACAAATCCAAGCAGTCAACTCCCCAGTAATTTTAGGTAGACTATTACTTGCCACTGCTGATGCTATCATTAGATGTAAGAATAGAGTTATGACCTTATCATTTAGGAATATGACAATTGAGTTGAACGTTTTTCACACTAGTTCCCAACTACCTATAATGGATGACATGAGGAGATCAACATGATTGATAATTTGGTCAGTCACACTTTTGAAGAGTCCTGTTATGAAGAGCCTTGGAGAAATGCTTGGCCCATTTTGGAAAGAACTTTGACATAGATGAGTCTATAAAAGAGGTCAACCATTGTTAGATTTTGTTCCTATCATGGATACCAATCTATGGAAACCCAAGGTAGAACCCTTGTCTGTATCAGCATATGTTCCTGTTTTATCAATCATTGAGCCCCCAAGTTAGATCTCAAGCCTTTACCCGACACGTTAAATTATGTCTTTCTAGGTGAATCAGAAACCAAGCATGTGAACATAAGATGAGGACCAAGAAGAAAAGTTGCTTGATCTTCCTAGTGAACATAAGAAAGTTCTAGGTTGAATCATAGCAGACATCAAAGGAATTAGTCTCTCTGTGGTAATGAATCAAATTCATCTCGAAGAGGATGCCAAAACTTCAAGAGAACCACAAAGGCGTTTGAACCCTGCTCTGAAAGAGGTAATAGAGCGAAGGTCTTGAAATTGTTAGACGCAGGTATCATTTACCCTGTCTCCGATAGTCAGTGGGTTAGTCTGGTGCAAGTTGTGACCAAAAAGTCCGGAGTCACAGTTGTTGCTAATGAGAATAATGAGTTGGGTCTAACTCGTGTTCAAATTGGCTGGCAAGTGTACATAGACTATAGAAAACTCGACTCCATGACTAGGAAAGATCATTTTTCTCTACCATTCATCGACCAAATGTTAGAATGTCTTATCGGTCACGCTTACTACTCCTTCCTCAATGGTTATTCTGGATATAACCAAATCCCTATTGCTCGTGAGGGCCAAGAAAAAATAACATTTACCTGTTCGTTTGGTATTTGCCTACCATCGCATATCCCTTGGGCTATGCAATGCACCTGCTACTTTTCAGCGATGTATGTTGAGCATCTTTTCAGACATGGTCGAATGATTTTTAGAGGTATTCATGGACGACTTCTCTGTCTTTCGGTCTAATTTTGATGAGGGTCTGTATCATCTATCATTAGCATTGATAAGATGCAAGGAGAAGAACCTGACTCTCAATTGGGAGAAATGTCATTTCATGATGAAATCTGAGATTGTCTTAAGACACATTATTTTTAAAAAAGGCATAGAGGTTGATAAAGCTAAGATAGAATTAATCTCGAAATTACCACCTCCGAAAACTGTTCGGGAGGTGTGATCCTTCTCAGGCCACACAGGATTCTATCGCCGTTTTATCAAAGACTTTTTAAAATCTCCAAACCTTTGTGTGACCTTCTAGTAAAGGATGTTCCTTTTGAGTTAACCCCTTCTTGTTGGGCAGCCTTTGAAAGGCTCAAAACCGAGTTAACCTTGACACCTATCATCCGATCACCTGACTGGAATCTTACATTTGAGGTGTGTGACGCTTCCGACTATGCGATAGAAGTTGTCCTACGCCAACGAGTAGATAAACTTCCTCGTGTCATTTGCTATGCCAGCAAAACTCTTAACGACGCCCAACCGAACTACTCCACCACTGAAAAAGAGTTGTTGGCAGTCGTTTTCGCTCTTAACAAATTTCGCTTGACAAATTTCGCTTGACAAATTTCGTCCCTACCTAATAGCTTCTAAGGTCTTAATTTTCATCGATCACGCGACTTTAAAGTATCTTCTCACTAAAAAGGATGTTAAAGCCTGTCTAATCCGATGGATCTTACTCCTACAGGAATTCAACTTAGAAATTCACGATAAAAAGGGGGCTGAAAATGTTGTCGCGGACCACTTGTCTAAATTAGTTGTCGAATCTTCATCTGACTCGTTAACTATTCTTGAAACATTTCCCGATGAACAGTTAATATCCATTTCCCATTCGACTGTTCCATGGTATGCCGACATTGTGAACTACCTTGTCACGGAACAAATGCCCGATTCTTAGACTAAGCAAAAACGATTGTGTTTCTTAGCTAGGGTCAAATGGTTCTTCTGGGACGAACCATATCTGTTCAAATAATGTCCTGATCAGATCATTCGACGTTGTGTTCCTGACTCTGAGTTCGGGAACATCCTTTCATTCTGCCATGACCAAGCCTTTGGTGGTCATTTCAGTAAAAAAAACTGCTGCAAAAATTTCGCAGTGTGATTTTTATTGGCCCACCTTATTTCGTGATGCTCATGTCTATTGTCAATCTTGTAATCGTTGTCAACGATTAGAAAAAATTGCACGACGGAATGAAATGTTGTTAAACCCACTCTTAGTTGTCGAAATTTTTGATATTTGAGGCATCGACTTCATAGGTCCCTTCTCTATGTCTCATGGATACCAGTGTATCCTCGTAGCAGTTGACTACGTCTCTAAATGGATAGAGGTCGTAGCATGTAAATCCAATGACCACAAAGTTGTGATAAACTTCTTGAAAAGGAAAGTATTTTCTCGTTTTGGCTTTTCTCGTACAATCATTAGTGATGGTGGAAAATATTTCTGCAATTGTACATTTGAAGCTTTAATGAGAAAATATTGCATCAATCACAGGGTAGCGACCCCTTACCACCCACAGACTAGCGGCCAAGTAGAAGTTTCCAACCGAGCCATCAAGATCATTCTAGAGAAAACTGTGAACAACACTCGAAAAGATTGATCCCTTCGATTGACTGATGCCTTGTAGGCATACAGAACTGTGTTTAAGACTCCTATTGGAATGTCTCCATATAGGTTGTCTATAGCAAAGCTTGACATCTTCCTGTCGAGTTAGAATACAAGGCATACTGGACGATCAAACGCCTAAATTTTGATCTTGATAAGGCAGGAGAGTCTAAGAAACTTCAACTTGATGAGCTTGAAGAGATAAGAAATGATGCATAAGACTGCTCAAACTGGTACAAGGACCGTATGAAAATAATGCAGATAGGGTCATAATGAAAAAGAATTTCCAGCCAGGACAGAAAGTCCTCCTTTACAATTCCCGTTTACATCTCTTCCCGAAAAAATTGAAATCCTGTTAGACTGGTCCCTACATTATTCATAAGGTGCACCTATATGATGCAGTAGAGGTCCGCAATGCCATGGATGGTACTACTTTTCAAGTGAATGATCATCATTTAAAGCCATACTATGAGTATCTAAGCCCAAAAGTGGAGAAAATCCTTCTGAAAACTCCTGTTTATCAGAATTGATCTCTATACTTGCTAGAAATTCATTTTTGTATTATAATTTTGGTGTTTTCTTTGTGTTTCTTTTCAACTAAGCAATGATGGATGATATCCACTCGTCCTCATCATGTATTATCTACCCTTCACATTCTTATGTTTGTATCATGCTATGCATTCATTCATTATGGACAATACATGAGATAGGTGTGGGGGAAGGTTCTAACATGGGTTTTCTTCTTTTTTTTTTAAAAAAAATACTAACATTTCTTTTAAAAACTTTTTGAAAAGAGAAACTATATTTTGACTTATTTTTGTAAAAATTAAGTTAATTTTAAGGAAAAAGAGAATCATAATTAGGATTATTATACTTAGTCAAAATAAGATGTTTGATTTCTAGGCTTAGGAAGAAAAATTAAAAAAGTAATTTAGTCTTGATTTTTACCTCGACGAAATATGCATCCTTTATACCTTACACACAGTGTTTTAAATGTCGGCCGATATTTTTGAAATGTTGGCCGATATTTCGTTTTCAAGCCCTCACCGTCACGATATCCCCACTCTCATTTGAAATGGCGTTTTGAAAAATATCGGTCAATATTTCGGAAAAAATCTGATATGTCGGCCGACATTTCGGAAAAATGCCGGCTGACATTTCGGAAAAATCTAATATGTTGATTGGTCTTCAAAGTTGGAGCAATTGAGAAATTTATACAATGAGTTAGCTAGTGTATGCAAAATGTTAAGAAAAATATACCTATCTTGAACATATTTATATAGTTTTGCATAAGTTGTGTATATATTGGACACATATTTGTAATCCGCCATGACATCCAAAATTTACTAGATTGTCCTCAAAATTTCTTCGAAATCTGAAATCTAATATCTTATTACAACATCCGACATTTCCTGAATATCCGACATTTAAAACCCTGCTTACACACTTTGAATTCAAAAATGAAGATTCTTATGTTTTATAAAAAAAGAAAAAAAGAAAATATATATTAAAAATCATTTGATTAAGCTGAGTATTTGTCTCATAAAGCATAAGTATTCACGCCTAAAAGTGGTCCATATTATAAAAAAACTTTAGTTTTGTGGTCTTGTTTTCTCGAGTCCCTAAGTCCTAGAGGTGTTTTCTCACCCAGTACCTTAAAACTGTCGGGTTTAGGAGTCACCGACCTATCGCTCGTTAGGTAGGTGAATTAAAAAACCTAATAAAACTAAGAGATATCACCACCAAAAATATATAAAATAAGACATAAGAGTTAAAGTTAAAGAATTCTTAGTCAAATATTCACGGTCACAAAGATTTATATAACTTAAGGTAAAATAATAGACTAACTAGATAAGAAATACAGTTTGTCTCTTAAACCTTGAATTATAACAAATTATTGAAAAGAGACTAAGTCTAAGGATGAATAGTTTGGTGCTCTTATAACTTATAAATTGCTTAATTCTTGTAAAAATATTTCAAATATTTTTTCTTCTTTTCAAAATGCATTTTTGAAAATACTAACAATTTATTTCTCTGTCTTTATGAATTTTGTGGGTGTAATCCACTGAAAACCCTCACGAGACAAAACTCATCCTCTAGAGATAACATAAAGGTTTAATGGCTTGTTGCACGTACTAAGTGCAACTGATTCCTACGAAAATTAGTTAGATTAGGTTAGCTCTATTTTTTTATTTTCTTTTGCTCAGGGACGAGCAAAAGATAGGTGTGCGGGTGTGATTGTACACTTGCATTGTATATTTAATGTCACATGTGTCACATTTCTTCATTTATTTATAAATAAAATTCTATTATTTAATGTATTTTCATGTCTAGTAATATGCAGGGTAATGAAGAAAGAAAAGAGAAAGATTGACAGAATTATCCAATTAAATCTAAAAATTTTAAAGATCAAGCAAATCAACGGGGATCTATTCAAATCCAGAGGCTCTAGAATCTGAAGCTCAGATATATTAAATAAGATAATACTAGTCAAAATTCAAAGTAAAAAACAAATTTTTGAAGACCCAATGGGTTTCGCTGAAGATAAAGGGATATATCGTCAATTCTAGAATAAAAACTGAAATTCCAAGTGGATAAAAGAATAGAGCATACATCTACAGATGAGAGCCCCCTTCCTCTGGTTATACGACTAGAGGATGGCCGCAAAAACGCGGAAGCCGCGTTTCTG
Organism: Agave tequilana; assembly: GCA_038442645.1. NCBI lineage: Eukaryota > Viridiplantae > Streptophyta > Magnoliopsida > Asparagales > Asparagaceae > Agave > Agave tequilana. The sequence goes on from JAVJIF010023698.1 coordinate 45,939, forward strand.
TGGCAAGGAATTTGAATTAGGGGGAACTCTTGCTCCTCTATCTCTGTATCTTATTCTATATCCTATTTTTCCCTATAAATACATGTATCCGTGAAGAGAATTGTAGACCACATGGCTAAAAAACAATTGAGAGAAGAGTTTTGTGTATTGTAATTCGCGTTTTGGAGAAAATTGAGAGATTTATAATGACAATTCTTCAATGAAATTCAGTCTTCTTCAATAAAGATCGTGCACCATCTCAGTCTAATATTTCTCTATTTTTCTTTATAATTTCTGTGATGCAATTCTTTTCTTTTAATTTCATGTTCTACTTAATGCTTTCATCAACGATCTCATGCATGTCATCTTCTCTTTTCAGTTACTAATTCTTCTACTTTTTCTGTTTTCAGCATCGTTAGGAGGAGGGAAACGATAAGGCGATAACAAGGAACCAAGTCTTATGTCAACTCCAGGTTTCAACTATCTCTAGCCCTTCTCTCTTTTTTCTCTTTTCCATTGCTTTATTCACTTAGTCTTCGCATCGGTTAGTATTTCTTCTCTTTTTATTTCGTATTTTTAATGCTTGTAGAATTTTAGTTCATAGAATAAGATTCCAACTTTCATCCAAAGATTTTTCAACTAGATTAAAATTAAATTTAGATTTTTAAGAACCAAGTTTAACAATCTTTGTGGATTCGACCCTTTTCTTACCACTATACGATTCTTTTAAAAGATTCTAGTAAGATTAGATTTTTCTATAATTTGTAAGTTGTTCAACAACGATGGAGTTCTTAATAACTTTCAAACTGCGGACAACGAACACTCCTCAACAAAATGGTATCGTTGAACGTAAAACAGTTATTTGCTCGAAACTGCTCACACATTGCTTATTCATAGGAAAGTTCCTAAATATTTTTGGAGTGATGCAGTTCTTATATCATGTTATTTAATTAATCGGGTTCCTTCTGTTGGCCAAAAGGCCCATCACTCTAGTTTTGATGATGATCAACTCATGTAGTTATAGTACTAATGATCTTGTGTTTAATTAGTCTCAGATTTATGATCAAGATCTTAGTTGGTGTTTAGCTTCAACAAAGGATTTAAAGTCAAGTTTTGGAGCTAGCACGGTTTGATTCAAGAGCTTGTGCATCAAGACCACATCAAGTACTCAAGAGGAGTCTAACTCGTTGGATCTAGTTTGGACCAAGTCAAGAAGATGAGAAGTCTTCAAGTGAAGACCTTCAAGATCAACACTTTTGTCTAGGTTTGTTTTTATAAGATTTTGTTTTTAGATAAAATGTAAAGGATAGAATAGTTGGTGGATTGCTCAAGTTACCATATACACACACACTCTTGATTTAGATGAGTTTTCATAAAAGAATTTTTATTTTGAAAAAATACAAAAGAGTTTTTTTCTTTTTGAAAAATACCGGTTTGGTTTTTGGAGTTTATTATATACATGTCTTTAACCAAAACCGTTTTAGAGCTTAATGTCAAAAACATAGATATTTCATCATGTTTGTGTAGTGGATCATATCCATACACTCTATGCTTTCAAAATGTTTAAAATATCTTGTTTTTGTATTTGGAGAAATTTTGAAAAAACCAATTTGGAAAATACAGTTTTTGTTTTGAGCCAAATTTTCTAAGTTACAAAAATAGTTCAAATTGTTTGTAACATGTCTTGATTTTACTCAAATATGTTTGTTTATCAAAGTATTATATTGAACTTATTTTTGTGGATTTTTCGTGAATTTATGGGATTTTATTTATGCTAAAAAGTCAACATTTTTATCCCTATAATATGTCTGGTCTGACTTCTGCCGGTCGACCGGATCGGTCGACTGAGCTTGAAGTCGGTCGACCGAGACGGTCAACCGACGTGTGCACAAAATGTGCACGCCAGGTCTACTGGAGGGCCGGTTGACTGACCCGGTCGACCGCCAGAGAGCTTCTGCTCTCTGGAAAGCCCCGGTCGACCGGGCCGGTCGACCAGCAGAGAGCTCTGCTCTCTGTTCCAGGTAGAGGTCGACCGAGGCTCCAACGGTCAGAAATCTGACCATTGGCGGTCGATCGGGACGGTCGACCGTCAGCCGTCAGGGCTGAAAAAAATGCCCCAACGGCTAGTTTTTCTAGCCCTATAAAAGGAGGGCTTTTGGGGGCTGTTTTTGACAAGATTTTCAAGTGGATTTTGAGCCAGTTTTTCCAACTCTATTAGGTATTTATCTCCACTTGTTTAAGAGCCAAAATTGTCATCTCAAAAGGAGAGTTTATCAAGAGTTTTCAAAAGAAATTTTCTTGTGTTTTTCACCACACATTCCATCCTTGTTTTTCTCACAAACACTTGAGCTACCTATTGATATATTCATCCTATAGGAGTGTCATTGTGAGATTGTTTTTAGGTGATCAAGTTCAAGTGTGAACTCGCCTTGTAGGTGTTGCGGCACCAAGTGATCCGGTGGGATCGATTTTAGTGGAAATCCTTCATAGTGTTGAAGGCGGGGACGTAGAGCAAGTGTGCTCGAACCTCGAAACAAATCTCCCGTGTTTGCGATTACTCTCTCTCTTACTTGTTTATATCTTGCATGCTTATATTGTGTTTATCTTTATATGCTTGATATACATTGTGTGCTTTATTGTTATATGCTTGCGGTTTGTTTGCTAACACTTATATTCAACCAAGAGAGCCAACGCGGCACCTCAACTCTTATTTAGAGGAATCTTGAGGAGTTAGTCCAGAGCCCTTCACGGAAAATCCGGCTACACTCTTGTGTTATACGTGGTGTTTAGTTTAATAAGTTTTTAATTCCGCATTAATTGACCATTAGATTAGCTCATCACCTATTCACCCCCCCTCTAGGTGATTACAAGTGGTATTAGAGCCAAGTGCTCTTGATTTGATTCTTACAACTTAGAGTTAAAGATCCTCATTTATAGCTAATCACAATCTTTGTACACACACCATGGATTTCATGTCACCTCCCACCTTTGACATTCTTAACATCCAAACTTGGAAGGTTAAGATGTCCTTATACCTCAAAACCCAAGGTATTCATGTTTATTTTGCCACTACTAGAGATTCTTATTGTTTAAATGGCAAAAATATTGAGGCTAATGCAAAAGCCCTACATGCTTTAAGATCTACCCTAAATGATTATTTATCTAGGGTTTCTAACATTGATTCGGCTTTTGTAGTTTGAAACACCATCATCTCCCTTGGCGAAAATGAACAATACTATGCGGGGAGCAACTCGGATGTTGAAAGTGACACTTCCAACGTGTGCTACATGGTCCAAGGGGATAACCCCTTGAGGTAACTACCGAATCAGAGGTAGAAGAAGATGTTGATATGTCATATGATGAGCTTGAATCTTTTTGTCAACAACTTCTAGAAAAATATGACATGCTTAAGAAAGATAACAAGAAAATGAAAAAGAAATTTGATTGCATGTTAAATGAAAAAGATTCTTTACAAGAAAAGTTTGAAAATATTTCAAAAAAAATGAATCTTTGAAAAAAGAAAATGTTTCCTTGCTTTCTAAATTGAATGATCTTTGTGAAAGAAACACTACTTTGAAAAATAAGATTGTTTTGGTGGAAAAACAAAAGGAAGTTGCTTTACTTGAAAACACTTTTTTAAAAGAAAAATTGTTGAAAAAGAAAAGTTAATGTTTCTAAAAAGAATAAGAAAACTGATTCTCATTCTCGTCATGCTTTACATGCCACTACTAATGAGATGAAATTTTTGAAAAATAAAATAAATTGTTTGAGCTCAACTTTGAGCACATGTGCATTTAACCATAAAAGATTGGAAACCTTGTTTTCAAAGAAACAAGTTCCACATGTTCATGCACACCATCCACATCATGCATATGCACACCACGATCACACTCATACACATATACATCCTAGAGTGTACAAATGTACACATTGTGGCCGCAAAGGCCATTTAGCAAAATTTTGTTATGATAAGATAAATGCATTAAATTTTGCTAATAAAAAGGTTTGGGTTCCTTATAATGCTAACCCTCAAGGACCCAAAAGAAAATGGGTACCAAATCCCCACCTTGTGTATTTGATGTAGGTGCGGGCTCTCACAAAACGTGAGAGGATTGGTGCCTTGGTGGTGGATGCATGGACTTGATGGACACACATTTGATGCACCGCTATCAAGGAGGTTTGGTGGGACAATCACCATATTTTGGAGATTTGGAGCTTAGTTATTTGGTTTGGTAACTATCTCTAAAACTCCTAATTTATTTACATGCTTTTTCATATATGATATTTTTAGCATGTTCATGTTTTATTTATTTTGTGCTTCATGTGGTAAATACTAGTTTAAATATAGTTTTTATCAAAATTTGTGTTTATACTTGTACAAGTAGTGAGCCACATTTGATTTATATATGTTTGCACTTCATTGCTCATTTGTACTCACTCTATGCACATGTATAGCCTAGTTTTGATGATTCTCTCGTTTACACTTGTTTTGCCTATTTCATGTTTTACTTCATGTATATGGTATTTTTAGTCAAAACTAATAAATATACATGTATGTCTCTTGAGTCATTTGCCTTCATGCAATTTACTTTATGGACTCATTTTATGTATGGGATATGTATGCATATTGTTAGTTTTAGATAAATCATACATATACCTAGAAGTTTATTTTTAAGATGAAAAATGAATTTTTATGTTTTTCATCTTTAATTGAAAAATGAATTTTCATGCTTTTTGTTTGATAAAATGATATTTGTTTGAGCTTCATTGATTATCTTCATGGAAAATGCTAATTATATGATTTTTGTGCACTCACACTTTATTTGTTTATTCTTGATCTTGTTTCATGATTATTTTTGAGCCTTATAGATTTCAAGTGTCAAACTTTATGTATTTAGTATGCTTCATGATATACATATGATTTGGTTTCATATTTTGAAGGATCTTTAGCTAGTTTTTCAAAAATTAATCTAACTAGTTATTTATTCTTCATTAGGTAGTGATTTTCATTGCTAAAATATTTTCAAAATTATTTTCGAAAAGCCCCTACCTACCTTTTTATGTGAGGACGGATGGGCGATCATGCCTTGTATGCTCAATTTACATATTTTTTATCTTGTGCATGTAAAGGGTGGATTTTTATGAGTTATACACTAATTGGTATCATAATTTCTTTTGGTATCACAATTGATATATTTTTGTATACTCATAATCTTGTTTATATATATATGTATGCTTTCAATTTCAACTTATATCAATTTCTATTGGTATTATCATTTCTCATACATATATATGATTTTCTTGTGCTTGATTTACAATTGGTTTACATATTTAAAGTACAAAGTTTATGCTAAGCTTGATTTAAAACTTTATTTTCAATTGGTATCACAATTGACATTTTGAGCCAGTTTTTCCAACTCTATTAGGTGTTTATCTCCACTTGTTTAAGAGCCAAAATTGCCATATCAAAAGGAGAGTTTATCAAGAGTTTTCAAAAGAGATTTTCTTGTGTTTTTCACCACACATTCCATCCTTATTTTTCTCACAAACACTTGAGCTACCCATTGATATATTCAACCTATAGAAGTGTTATTGTGAGATTGTTTTTAGGTGATCAAAGTGTTGTGATCACCAAAGACTTCATCTTGTACTTTGAGGAGGCGGATGTGTATGTTCGCGTTGTTTCGGGTTCTAGTGTAAACTCGGTGTTTGAGGTGCGGCCTCGGCGAGCTAGTAGGCTTGCGGTGTGTTCGGGACTAGAGTCCAAGGAGTTCAAGTGTGAACTCGCCTTGTAGGCGTTGCGACACCAAGTGATCCGGTGAGATCGATTTTAGTGAAAATCCTTCATAGTGTTGAAGGCGGGGACGTAGAGCAAGTGTGCTCGAACCTCGAAACAAATCTCCCGTGTTTGTGATTGCTCTCTCTCTCTATCTCTTACTTGTTTAAATCTTACATGCTTATATTGTGTTTATCTTTATATGTTTGATATACATTGTGTGCTTTATTGTTATATGCTTGGGGTTTGTTTCCTAACACTTGTATTCAACCAAGAGAGCCAACGCGGCACCTCAACTCTTATTTAGAGGAATCTTGAGGAGTTAGTCCAGAGCCCTTCACGGGGAATCCGGCTACACTCTTGTGTTATACGTGGTGTTTAGTTTAATAAGTTTTTAATTCCGCATTAATTGATCATTAGATTAGCTCATCACCTATTCACCCCCCCTCTAGGTGATTACACCTTCTTTTGTTTTTCAAAATCAAATCCCATATTCAGTTTTATGTCCTCAAAGTGATTTGTTCTCACGCCATCAAAGATTTTTGCTTGTATGTGTTTTGTTCAGAACAGTGATCCTCATAAAACTAAACTAATAAAACTAAATTAGATTCCCGTGCTCTTAAATGTGTTTTTCTTGGGTATTGTCGAACACAAAGGATGTCGGTGTCATTTTCCTTCACTGAATCGTTTTTTGTTTCAGCTAATGTCATATTTGAGGCTAAATAGAGATTTGATAAGTCTTCTTCCTTAGAGTCTGAGGACAATATGTTTTTTCTTGTTTAAGATCCACCAGTCGTGCATATTCTATCATCAGTTGATATAGAACTGGGTACACCGCCACCTTTACATGGAGAACCAAAACCCTATCACTGATTTAGAGAATCAACCAGTCTTCACAAGACGTACTTCTACGGCACTTGTGCCAATATTTTTTGTTATTCTAATTTTCAAAATACAAACTAGTGAGAATACGCCTACATTACCCTCCAGTGATACTACTAATTTTGACAGTGTTTCTGATGATGATCTTTCTATTGCCCTTCGTAAGAGTAAACGCACTTGCACCATATCTCTCGATTTGTATCTTATTCACACTTATCTCCTTTCTTTCATGCTTTTATATTTTTCATTGGACTCATATTCTGTTTCCAAATCAATATCAGAAGCCATATTTATCTCAATTTGGAAGGATACCATGAAAGAAAAAATGTTGACTCTAGAACAGATCTTATTGTTCTTCCTTCAGGAAAGAAAGCAATTGAATGTCGATAGGTATACACTGTGAAGTTGAATCACGATGTGTCATTGTCTCGTTTGAAGGCATGTTTGGTTGCTAAAGGGTTTCTCAGGTGTATGGAATGGATTATCAGGACACCTTCTCGCTGGTTGCAAAGCTGATTTCTATGTGGATTCTTTTTTCTTTGGCTGCCACTCATCACTGGCCCTTCCATTAGTTAGATGTTAAGAATACTTTCTTAATGGGTATTCTTGACGAGGAGGTTTATATAAAGTAACCACCCGATTTTGTTGCTCAAGAGGAATCAGAGAAGATCTGCAGGCAGAAGAAATTCTTGTATGGATTGTAGTCACTGAGAGCTTGATTTGGACAATTTGCCTTTGTTATTCTGGCTTTTGGTCTTTCTTGTTTTCAAAAAGATTATTCTGTGTTTTAGAAACAACATCAAGGGAAGAAGTTACTCCTTATAGTGTATATGGATGATATCATTATTAATGGTGATGATGCTCAAGAAATTGTTGATATGAGATGCTACTTACAAAAATATTCTAGACAAAAGACCTTGGATCTTTGCAGTACTTCTTATACATTGAATTAGCTAGATCCATGAGGGGAATTACTCTTTTTCGGAGGAATATATGCTTAATATGTTCTCTGAGGCAGGTATGTTTAGGTGCAGAGCTGCTGACACACCCATGAAAGCTAATGCCAAGCTGGTATCAGATAGGGAAAGATCTTAGAGGATCCTGGTAAGTATCATTGATTAGTGGGTAAGTTGAACTATTCTAACGGTTATTAAACCTAATATTGCATTTGTCGTAAGTGTTGTAAGTCAGTTTCTCACCAAGACAACTCATTGGAATGCAATAGTGTGAATTCTCAGGTACTTAAAGAAGTCTCCGAAAAAAGGGCTTTTATATTCGAATTGAGGACACACTAGAGTTACTAATTTTTCAGATATTGATGGGCATGATCACTCGTTGATAGGCGATCTATCACAGGATTTTGTGTGTTTTGTAGAGGAAATCTTGTGTTATGAAAAGTAAGAAGCAGATTGTGGTGTCACGATCTAGTGCAGAGTCAGAATATCGTGTGATAGCGAGTGTAACTTGTGAAATAGTTTGCGTCAGAGATTTGTTGACTGAACTTGATTTTCCTCCAGGGTATCTTATGAGATTATATTGTAATAACCAGGCTGCTATTCACAGCAGAAAATTCAGTGTTTTATGAACACACAAAAAACATTAAAGTGGATTGTCATTTGGTATGTTAAAAGATAAAAGAAAAGATTGTTCAAGCTCGACATATTTCATCCGGTCACCAGTTGGCAGATTTATTCACAAAGTTTCTTGGAAAAACACGAGTTAATTTTATTTATGACAATCTGGACATGTATGATATATACACTCCAGCTTGAGGGGGAGTGTTAGAAAAAATGAGTTGCATTAGGAGTAGTATAAGAATAGGAACAAGATTAGACTTACATGTGTTTATCATGCATCTATATAAGTCAATTTAGAGGAGATCTCTCTTCAACTCTCTCTAAATCTTCTCTAAATTCACATATAGTATTATATTTTCCAAAAATGACTATAAATTAATGAAATAATATATGTTACTGGGGTACTCTTTCTTGTATGTGCTCGTTAACTAGGAAAGATATTAAGGTGTTTGGTACATAGGAACTGATTTGGAAATTTAAAATTCCCACTTAAAATTCCTTCTGTTTGGCAAAATGGTCATTAAAATTCTCGGGAATAAAGAATTCCCATTGGCATTAATTACCCCAATTCATGGGAATTTGGTTCCCATCATAATAGGTGTTGCTTATTCCTACATATTGGGAATTTCTTGTCCCCCCCCCCCCCGCTTGAGTCTTCTCTCTCTATCGCATTATTTTTCTTTTTCACTTTATCCGATCTTCTCTCTCTTCAACCAACAACCTTCTCTCGAAACAGAAACGCTAGGAGTTCTCGCCATCTTCTCTCAAATCCTAACCTAGATCAGGTACTCTCGTCCTCATCCTTCCTCTCTTCTTCATTCTTCTCTCAAATTCCTATTCTTCTCTCTTCCTTCCCTCTCTACTCTTTAGTAAATCGATGGAAAAACTTGGTAAAAAATTTGTTGAGAATGTTGGCAATAATATTGCAAAATTAGTGGAATGTTTTCAGTAAATAGTTGAAAATGTTGAAAACAGAAATATAGTCACTAAAGAAGTGATACATATTGAATGTTTAACTAATACAGAGAAGATAAAGGTTGCAATCATAATTGGTAAAGATTCAATCAAGACCAACACGTTATTTGAGATTTTCCTTGAAATAAGATTTGAATATGTCCAGATTATGGTCTTAAATTTCACAATCAGTATCGGCCGAACATTTATGGTATCGAAATTGGCAGTATCAGCAATATTGGTTGTTTTGTCTCAGTCAGTTTGTTTAAAATTTTTAAAAAAATAATAACTAAAAATATTTAAAAAATGTTAAGATAGATAGCAACATTTTGGCATGATATTTAGAGCAATTCATGGAGATTTGATCAAATTTTACTATATAATACAATAGTCGTACTATTAGCAACTTATATTATCATTAATCTTAAAATACAGGATGATGTTAAAGGAATATATGTAATAAAGCATGTATGATTTAAACTGAGAAGTTCATGACGGTGTGTGTACAAACAACATACATGTTATGTGAGTTTTTTTTGAATTTGTGGGTGAGGACAAAACAAATGGCAAAACAAATGGAGCAAGAATCACTAGCTTACCAATATAAAATTCTCCATTGGATCTTTGTTGCCTAATCAAAATAAATGACGGTTTACATTAGGAAATATGCTTCTTTCTTTTTTGTTGCCTTTTCTTTCTCTTTTCGTTTATTTTCTTTCCTTTTCTTTATCTTTTTGTTAAATAAAGCAAGAGGAGAATCATTAGACATAAGCTTACCTATTGGATCATTGTTGCCTAATCATTATAAATAACGGTTTGTATCACAAGGTACTGGCTGATACAATCTTGGTAGAGACATGTATCGGCCGATATGAACCCGATATAAGCTGATACAGGTCGATACCGATTTCGTTCTATCGATTTTGTCTCGGGCTGAGCCGATTCCGATACAAGTCGGCCGATTCGTATCTGAATTGGTCGATATTTCATACCATAGTCAAGATGGTGCTCAATGGTGAAATATAAATAGTAATAGAAGCAGACCTTGATTATATATTTGTTTCGAAATATGCAGAAATTACTAGTTGGTTATTTGTTTCATGAATTTTAGAAATTGAACATGATTTTTTAATTATGATGAACTTTTTTTATTAATTTTTCTTAGTCATTGCTTTAAAATTTTATAATTTGTCGATTTGTGTTCTGAAATTCTCACAAAATGGTGACAAGGGTTATTTGTTTATTTATGTGAGATATATTTAATGTTTTAAATTAGTCGATTTTGCTACTACCTAGATGTCATTGATGTTTTGTCTAGATATTGTTTTTAATTTTCACATAAATGTGTAAAAAGTATTCTTATCAATATCAAATTCCTAGGAATCTTTACAGTGTACCAAGCATGAGAATATAAAATTCTGAGGAATACTTAGATTATACAAAAGAGTGTAATTCAATATTCCCAGGAATTTAATGCCTTATAATTATATTCGTGATAATGTAATGCCGCAAGGAAATTTTGCATTCCGTGTACCAAATACCCTACATTTTGTTTCCTCAATAGAATATAGGAATTTGATGCCCTCTCTCCCTCCATCCTCCCACACATAAACATTTAACTATCCCAAGTACATTTACGATTAAATTTAAGGGTTATTTAAATACATACCCCCCAAATCTTTCATATCTAGAAATTTACTCTCAAATCTTTGATATTGAAATTTTTAACTCTTATTTTTTAGGCCTTATAAGGTTACCCCTAACAGTTTTTGTTAGAGAATAAAATGAGAATATTTTCTCCAATGTTGCTAAGTTGGCTAAAGAAAATTTTAAATAGTGCCCCTATAAGAGCTATTAAAAGCCAGGATCTTTGATTTGAGAATTTTAGGGCTGACCTACTAAGGTTTTGAGATTATTGAAAAAAGGAAGGGAAAGAAATGGAGAGAGTTTTCTAATCAACGATGATCATCTGACCCACCATGTTCCAATTTGATGAACACAAGATCAATCGCCATCGTGGCTGGGTTCAAAATCGCAGCAAAAAACTGGGAGGACGAGGTAGTGGTATTTTCTAAGTAAAAGAGAGAGGAGTGGACAGGGAGTAGGAACAGGGGTAAGAAAGTAAAATTCCCTCTAAAACATTAAAAAAACTAACATCAATTGACCCTGATGGTATTTTTCTAAGACCCTAAAGATTTGGAGGATAAATTTCCAATATCAAAGATTTGGGGGATAAATCTCTAAATACCAAATATTTGGGGGCTATATATCTAAATAATCCTAAATTTAAACGTTTAATTTGCAAAAGGTTAATAGCTAAAAGTAGAAGCGCAATGACATGATCATCTCCTTAATTTTCTAGATTTCCAAATATTAGTGGACTTCAAGATCTTAGTACATTAAGCATCTAATGTACAGAAGGTTTCAATTTCCTACAATACCAATGAAGGGTTTTAACTTAAATAACAAAAAGCAGAAGGGTAATGGCATGATCAATGCGAGTAATTTGTATGATTTCCAAATATTAATGAACTTCAAGATCTTCTAGACCTAGCACAGTGGCAAAGCCATTATTTCATGTTCCATCACATAATTGAAGCTTTACAAAGATGAGGTGTTCTCTAAACCTAGAAAATAGTAGAATGTCTAAGTAATCTACAGAGAATAATAGAAACATATTGGAAAAAAATTAAAGATAGTTAAAAACATTGAAGAGACAATACACATATAAATGTATGCCATGATAAGCTGAACTTTTACCTCCAGATCCATTATTGAAATCTGATTGAGTGGTCAAACTGCTGGAAGCCGCACTTTCATCCATCCTCATCTGAGAAAATTATACGCAAGAAAAAGAAAATAAGAAAAAAGAAAAATGCTAATAACTAATGAACAGGCATACTAATAGTTGAAACTTGCTCTAACTTTGATATTTTGGCCTGCTTGATAGCATTCAATTTCTTGAATCTTGATAGCATTTGAAACATTCTCTGTTAAAGGGCATTTTAGTGGAGTTGCTTAATATTGGTTTGTTGATAATTGTGCATCACTGGTTTAAGATTACTCAAAAGCAGGCAATAGTTTTTTTTTCCCCACTTTCTAGAGTTTGATGGCTTCCGGTGATACCGTTTGAAGAACAAAGCACAAAATTACTCAGAACGATATACAGGACCAATAATGATGAATGCAGTTTATGGACTTTTTATATAAATTGACATGTGCTTTATAATTATGTTTTGAGATTAAAGATTCATGTGTATGTTTTCTCACGCTTATTCTTGTTGATTGATTCATGTCAGAAATTTGGGATCTCATAAATATTGGATATCTTATGAAAGTTATAAATGTTAATGAAAATTTGGCTCTATAAGCATGGCTTATGTTTTCCTCGTGCAGTGGTAAGCTAAAATGCACATGCATGGATGGAAATGTTGGCTATTGACTATGCATTTACATGTATATTTAAATCGTGCGTTGAATTACACATTTGGACACGTCTATCATTATGGTTGAACCCATGTATTGCATGCACCTTAGTTGGATACATTGATATATAACGAAATAAAGCAAGTCATGTAGATCTTAATGTGTCCCCTCCATGCGGGTGTTTGATCTTCTCAGACCTTGGTTTAAGGACATAATAGCGGTGAGACCCAAATCAACCCGGGGGTGTGAAGTGTTGACCATTTTAGGATCAACCTGCCTAATTTCTTTGCATGGTTATCATCTAAACATGGTCTCATTTCACATGTACACAACTTTGATTTATAAGAATTCCCCATTTTTAAGTATCATGTTATTTCTGTGTGCGCTTCTATCTGAAACCTTAAATTTATTAACATGGTTCATTTGATTGCCGAGTGTTAAGCTCACCTGAATGGTAGCTCACCTCCATATTTTCCAGAATTCTGTGTTTCAGGTGCTAGCTAATTTGCTTCAAGAATCTTCGAGAATCTTGTGAGTTGAGGAGCTCGTAGCTGTTCCTATTATCTTTTATAACTTGGAATTGAACTCGGATCGTGTGACAAATATGCTTGTTGGGATTGCAGCAAGGACATACTGGACTTGTTCGCGGAACTTATTGATGTACCCTTATGTAAACTTGAAGGTTTTAGTCATATAAGTTATGTGTTAAAGAAATTGTAACTGAGCAGAAAATAGTTTAATCTTTGCAGGTCTCGTCGATCAGAATCGTTGCTGATTGTCATTTGCCTCAATGCCCAAGGTTGGGCTTGGGTCGTGCGAAGAGTAGTTTTACGTGAGATACTCCTGTGTGCTCAACACTTGTTTTTTCTGCCACTAAAGTTTCTGATGTACAGGTTTGGGTCAACAGTTCCCCTTTTTCTTTCTTAATTTTCAGTGCACGGTAATTTGTTCATATATGGTGATAGATCAAATGATGTGGAACAAAAGAGATGGGTCTACGGATTTTTAAAAAAATATGAGAAATGAAAGAAAATAACTAAAGATTATCTAATGGTTAAATGAAAAGACCATCTACCTTCTCGGATCTCATACCGCTTCACGCCGCACATTCATCGATCTTGACTTCAAGCTGCTTCATGCCGCACGCTCGATCTTAGTTTCACAGTTAGAGTTTCACACTCTGCCATGAGCGACACGGCCCTCGAGGGAAAACAGCCCCAAAAAATTCAAAATTCTAATTTATTTTTATTGAAAGCAATGAAGCCTTTAAATAGGCTTACAACTCTTGATTTTTCACCACATAACCAATGTGGGACTAAACATGAAAACAAGAGACTAAATAAAAGGAAAAAAACACACGAGCTCAAAAAAGAAAAATACAGACTCAATTCATATTCTCTTATAACATTGATATCCCCATCATTCTCGTCGGTGGGAAGAACTAGACTCTGTCGAGTATACATGAGGTGATAGTGACTTAATACTAAAATTTGAATCTGAATCTGCTGTTGTTGTAGATCTTGCTGGAGATATTGTTGCAGATATAGTTGCTGGAGATGTTGCTGGAGAGGTTGTTGAGATCTTTGACTGTTGAGGAGGTTATTGTGGAGAAGATTGTTGAGATTTTTGACTGTTGTGGAGGTTGTTGTGGAGAAATTGTAGAGATCTTTGGCTGTTAAGAAAGTTGTTGGTTGAGATTTTGATACGTGGGAGGAGATAAAAGAGATTTAAGATTTAATTTTTTTAAAATTTTTTATGAAAGAGATGAAGAAGAAAGTGAATGAAGTAACAAATTGCACCGCCTGCTCATCCAGATTACCAATTTATTTTAACACTCGCAATGAATGGTTCAAAAAAATTGGTACCGATTTCACACTGGGAATCTTTTCACATAAAACTTGTATTATAATTTAATTTTCATCACTCATTAATTTTTTCTAATCATGCTCTGATATCAAATTGATGTGAAACGAAAAAGGGGTTTTATAGATTTTGAAAAAATATGAGAGATGAAAGAAAACAACTAAAGATTACCTAATGGATAAATGAAAAGGCCTTCCACCTTTTCGGATCTCATGTCAATTCATGCCGCATATTCATCAATTTTGACCTCACACCGCTTCACGTCGCACGCTCGATCTTAACTTCGGTTAGGATTTCACACCTTGGCATGGGCAGCACGCCCCTTCAAGGGAAAACAGCCCCCAAAAAAATTTTCTCAAAATTCTAATCTATTTTTATTGAAAGCAATAGAGCCTTTAAATAGGCCTACAACACTTGATTTTTCACTACATAACTGATGTGATACTAAACATGAAAACAAGAGACTAAATAAAATAAAAGAAAAAACACGCTAGACTCAAAAAGAAAATACAAACTCAATTCGAATTCTCTCATGACATTGATATCCCCACATCACATCTCATTTAAATATGAGGAGTAATAAGAAACAAGCTTAAACGAGCAAAGAAAAAGAGAATAGAATAGAGGAAATAAGGTAAAAGAATAAACGGGCCTTGCATGTGCTCCATACTGTATCACGGTGCTGTAGCACCCAAAGGATAATCGCCTCAAAGTGTTCTACATCAGAATAGCTTCCAGTTTTCTTATGTATATGTGCATCTTTCGGACAATATTAGCAACCTATTTAACTCGAAGAACTAACTAGTTGGACATTAGGCCTATATTTTTTGTACATATTGTCAATTTAACAACGCGCATCCACTCCCTTCAAAGATGGAAGATAGCAATAATGTCTTGGGAAAAGGATTGGCCATTGAATATGTGCTGATGATAACAGCAAATGGTGATATCACATACTCAGGTTTAATATCTCATAACTACAAAACTAGGATAACAAATAACAATACATTCAAGAGTAGTAGTCCAAAGAAAACAAAACTAATGACACTAAAGTACAGACAGAATAATTTGTAGCATAAACAGTAAGAAGCTTATAAATGAATGGTATATCTTGTCTGAAGAGAAAAAGAAGAAAAATCAAGTTTTAATGAACTGAGCAAAGGATTCTTACTCCACAACTTGAGACCATATTGTCAACATTTGGTTCTGACTCAGTGGTGAATTCATTGTTGTTCAAATCCTGCAAAGTGATATATTGTGTGAACACCAACAAGCGTGCATCTGAACTGCTATTTAAAATATGTTTCACATATCTACAACCTGTGATACAGGAGATACAAGGTGGTTGTCAAGTTCCCCTTCATCAAACCTACTGGTTCTTTTCATTGGGATTGTCATTTCTTCAGCATGAACCAACTGGAAAAGAAAAGGATGGCACAGGCATGTAAATCTAACTGAAAAAACTTAAAGAGCAAAGAAAAACTGATCCTAAACTTCTTGGCTTTTATCAACCAACAGTTATTTAAAATAACGAGAGAAATCCTTAACGGTTTGTTTGTTTCACATGAAAATGGGAATGAAAAGGGTGGAATTAACCTCTGACACACTATTATGTGTCTTCCCTGTTGGGTTTCATGTTTGATTTAAATGAAAGGGGAGGGACATGCAATTATCAAAAGGAAAGCCCACAAAAGGGGAAAAATGAAAGTTCTGATCTGATTTAGCCGAGAAAAATGCAAGAAAAGGAATAAAAATTATCTGATTCAATTATTAGCAGTGAGCGTTGGGATGAGAATGCAACATATATTACTTTATCTTCCCCTCTCTTTTTTCTTCAAAATAAATAAATAAGTTAAACAGATTGAAAACCATTATTAGAGGCAACATTTGACTCAAACAAGGGAAACATAAATCAGGAAGGCTGCTGTTTGCATTTCCAACGTTCTCAGTAGCGGAAAATCCTTAGGGAATCCAAACAAATCCTAAATGGATTATACCTTCATTATCTCTGGGTCCTTCCATGGTCCTATATTGGATTTAAGACATCCTCCTTCATTTTGACAAGTGCAAGAACCTCCAAGAAAATCAGGCAGTTGACTGTCAATGAAAAAGAGAACATACAGTTGCATTAGGACCATATAGAGGACCAAAATATATGGAAAACCTTGAATTTAGTAGAATGAACCTTGCGTCTATGCACTCCAGTAGCGTATTTTGGTATGTATTTCCTAAGACCTGCTCAATTCATCAAAAAGGAAAACAAAATGAGTTATTCATAAACTTGAAGATGTCAATAATGATACAAATAATATTATATTCACCTGTATCTTGGCAGATGTCCTTGGATCAATGAAACCTTTCAAAGTATTCCACAATAATCTGAAACCATTGCCAGCATTAACAATGAACATCTGATTCAATATCTGCATGAATGAGCTGATATCAAAAAGGAAGCAGAGAACTAGCTTACGAATGTTGCAAATATTTAACTAAAACACCATAGAAACTTCCATAAAATTATTTGTTTATATAACAATATTAATCACCTCTGGATAATTATTGCTATCAATTTTACTGATGTGTATTACAACATCATGAGCTAACTTGCCAACGCTTATCCAGTTCTGCACAGCCAATCATGTAAAAGAACAAAATTACTGACAAATCACATTTTGGCAAAAATGGACAGTAAGCACGGTAAGTTAGAAAAATACCACTCCATGTACATCTAATATCGTTGTCATTGTATCGACGTGTCGTTTGGCTGCAACTGAACATGCTGGATATTTCTCAAGAAAGACTCTTTCTAATACCTGAACATGGTACTTCAAAAATCTTTCAACTGTGGTAACACTCAGAAGCTTATGAGGATCTACTTTCCCTAGTCTTTCAATATACACAGGTCTACCCTCCTTGTCCACTCCGTGATATCCATGTGGATAATAATTAAGCACCTCTTGCAATTCATCAAACATGAAGTCCTATATAGAAAACCATATATTAGACAAACTGTAGAATATGAAGAAACATCTATCATATAATAATATATATATATATATATATATATATATATATATATATATATATATATATATATATATATATATATATATATAAAGAAAAAGCTCTTTCAAATCATCAGAATCTATGTTCACTTTGATGGAGAATGGAAGGACAGCATTTATTTATAGTTTACGTGACAATGTACACAATTTAGAAATAATTCAACATGTGTTAAGATCTATTATATTCATTGATCTCTCAAACTATATTCAAGTTCAACAAAAAATAAGTTTTGGAATTGGTAAACGGAGGACAAGGCAAATGCATACAAATTAACAAAAATCATGATTTTCATCTCATGCCATAGAGGGCGCTCCTATCTGCAGAACCCATTTTATTTAATTCCCCATAAGCAACACAGAAAAAAAGCTACCACACCAGTGAAATATTTAGAATATTTAGTTCCACAAGCAATAAGTTCATTAATAATGAAATTTGTGCCAGGTTTCACAAATAAGAATATCAGATAGGTACACTACATATGCAGAGATGGCTATGACTGTAGTTTAAACGACATAGGAAAATTTGTGTGCTTATAAAAAATTAAACAAACATAGACTAAGTCAAAATCTATGTCAAGTAATAGCGTATTAATGGAATAATAAATAAATCTCGAAATGTGGGAAATTGGGTAACACATATAATGTGAGGGGATGAAGTGGCGTAAGGATAATAGAACATCAAAATTCAAAAATAGAAAAAATATATGATTTCAAAATAAAAGTACAAGGATTCTATTCATGCTTGCAAACAGATAGTTCCACCCGAGAGAGATGATATTATGATAAAATGTGCTTACGTGCAGGATAGAATCTGTATGAAAGTCTGCCCTCCATTGGAGCATTTCTGACCACATTTGAATTGCCTTGTCAATATTAAATCCCCTTGCCTTCAAAAATCTATAAAAATATAAGTCAATAAAATCATGCAAGTTATGAGAGAGCAAAATTAAAATAGAAAAGTAAACTGCAGATAACACCCACTAGCGTGTGGCTGAGCAGGATTAGTGAAAACACATTTAACTACTCCATCAGTTCCTTTTAAAAATATTACACCAAAAATTAGTTAGTTTACATGGATTACCACTTACTCTAAGTGTATAATCACAGTGTCAAATATCGGCCGATTCCAATATATCGTCAATATCTTATTGGGTTTTGAAGTACTGATATGATATTAATTCTATAATATCGGCCGATATCCGGGCCGATATTGGTGAAATGGTCATATTACAGATATTGACGATATTGGTAATAAAATTTGTCGGCCGATACTGACAGTGATTCCGAGATTTTAAACCATGTGTATAAAATTTTATGTGTTACCTGTTTTCTTTCATTTATTTTTTTAATTTAGACGAGCGGTGGGTGAAAAGTGCCACACAAAGATATATATTTATCTCAAAGTTTCAGTTGTTTACCAAAATAACAATGTTACATAATGTCATACTAACATGTAAGGACTAGCGCACACCCTGCATGAACTACATATGCACTGGACATACAGCACACGGGCAGTGTTGTAGCCAAGACTTCCAACTCGAGGGGCACAAACTGATATTCAAAAATGTCAAAATTGTAAATGATATCTAATGATAACAATAATAACTTTTTTCTAAAAAAAATCAAGAGAAAGAATGGGTCTCAAACAATTAATTATTCTACTGCTCAAGCTACATTTCAAAGCTCATATATATATATATATATATATATATATATATATATATATATATATATATAGAGAGAGAGAGAGAGAGAGAGAGAGAGATAGACTTGTGTCCTTCCAAAAAGATTTGAGGTCAAATCCTCCCCACTCAAATACCAACATCCAACATTCGAATACAAGAACCACTCCGTTAAAGTTGATCTATATTATTTCAAGTATCTGTAAACCAAAATCAAGTGTTTTGAATACTTTTTACTCACGCATCAAGTAGGGAAAAACGGACAGCCTAAATAGTGAGTTGGTTAGTTTAACGGTGTAGAACATTTGAAACCTAACAAAAATTAATTGTAGGGGTTTTTAAATATTTATATCATAATCAAATGGCCGGATCGAGAATTTGTATGTCTAAGACATAAATCTAACCAACTCACTACTTCCGGCCGTCCATTTCGCGCCGCTTGATGGATGGGTAAAAAGTATTCAAAACACTTAATTTTTGGTTTATAAATACTTGAAATAATATAAATCAACTTCAACGGAGTGGATCTTTTATTCGAATGTCGGATGGTTGTATTTAAGTTAGAAAGATTCGGGCTCAAATCCTTTTGAAAGGACACAAGTCTCACTCTCTCTATATATATATGTATATATACACACACACACACACACTTGTATAGTTTCGAAAAGATTTGAGCCCGAATCCTTCCCACTCAAATCCAACCATACATTATCCGAATACAAGATTCATTCCATTGAAGTTGGTCTATATTATTTCAAATATCTATAAACCAAAAATCAAATATTTTAAATATTTTTTGCCCATGCATCAAGTAGGAGGTAAACAGACGGCCTAAATAGTGAGTTAGTTGTTTAACGGTATAGAACATTTGAAACTTAACAAAAATTGATTTTTAGGATTTTTAAATGTTTAGATCATAATCAAATGGCCAGATCGAGAATTTGTTTGTCTAAAGACATAGATCTAACCGACTCACTACTTTCGGCCGTCCATTTTGTGCCGCTAAATGGATGAGCAAAAAGTCATGTTTTAAATATCAGCCGACTCGGCTGAGATATCAGCCGATATCTTGTTTTTTACCTGCTATCGATAGATATGGGAAAATCGTTCGCCCATATAGTTTACAGCAAAAAAGGCCGATATTTGAAATATCGACCGATAAATCTCCCTATATCAGGAAATAAATTGCTCGAGATATCGCCCGAGATGAAATAACTTATTTATAGCACGAATGCGTGCAAATGTACATTATTTTCACCGTCTTTGCATGTATATTACATCATTTTTATTTGATAGATGATATTTATGACACTAAATCAACTTTTAGTTATCAATATTTCATTATATATAGTACCGATATGATCGCCTGATATGCGCCCGATGTCTCCCCTGATATCCGATATCCGATATCCGATATGAAAAATCCGATACAATTCCGATATTCGATATTTAGAACATTGGCAAAAAATATTCAAAATTAATTTTTGCTTTTTAGTTACTTTAAATAATATAACTTCAACAGAGTGGATCTTATATTAGAATGTCGGATGTTGGTATTTGAGTGGGAAAGATTCGGGCTCGAATCCTTCCGGAACTACATATACACACACACTATTGAAACTTTACTAGGTAATAGTCTAACTATGCCCTAATTCTTGAATATTGCCTATTTATTCTTGTCCTAAATAGCCGACCGAGAGAGGTAAAAACCCTAATTTTTTGCTACCAATGCTTTATGTTGTTCGTTGTCGCTAACTCACTTGTTCGCTGCTCGTCAAGAGTTCATGGTTGCTGACTGAGAATAGTAGAGTACCGAGTTTGGATTTAAAATTTCAGGAAGAAAAAATGAGAGTTGCTGGTTGCAGAGAGACAATGAGAGTTGCTTTTTTTAGGGGGAGAGGGTGTTGTAATTGGGTTGGGATTGTTGGAGACTATAAAAGGAATCAATTGGCTTGGGCCATGTGAGGTTTTGTTTCCTTTCCTTTTCTTCTTATAATGAATAATTGGCCTTAACTGGGCCCGGAGCACAACCTGTGACAATGATTGTTTAGGCGTAGGGGTGGCAATTGGGTCGGGTCGACCCGACCCGATTACTGCTCGACCCATATAATAATCAGGTCGGGTCGACCCGACCCGATTATTATACGAGTCAAAAATTCAGACCCAGACCAGACCCATTCTTAGTCGGGTCAACCCGACCCGTTTGACCCAATTATTAAATTTTAAATGCAATTTCTTTACACTTTATTACCAAATTGTTGGGTGGTATAGTTAGTCATCACACTAAACTCAACACACTAGAGGTCACGGGTTCAAAATTGGTCTTACACATATTTTTTGATAGTTTGATTTAGGCGAAGGAGAGGACGAGAGGGCGGCAGAGGAGGAGATCAAGGGGAGGAGGCCGAGGAGGAGAGAGAATAATCGGGTCTGGCGGGTCAAGCAGGTCAAGCGGGTTCTGTTGGCCCAGAGGCTTTCCACTCTAGTTTTGATGATGCTTAACTCATGTAGTCATAGTTTACTAATAATCTTGTGATATTTAGTTTCAGATATTTAACCAAGATATTAGTAGGTGATTAGCTTCAACAAAGGTGTTTTGGAGCTTTCACATGGTGATTCAAGAGCTCGAGCGTCAAAGTTCATATCTAGCACTCGTTGGAGTCAAGCTCGGTGAATCACGTTTGGATCGAGTCGACTTGGAGACGGCGCTCTACAAGAAGACCTCGGTTTGTTTTAGAATAGTTAGTTTAGATCCATTGTAAAAATTAGATAGTGTGATATGCTCAAGTTCACAACACACACTTGTTTTAAGTTTCATGTTTATTGGTTTTGATTTTCGGTTTAACCGATCTTGGTTTTCATGAATAGAATTGAATCAAAACAAGTTTACATGGTTTAATGTATATTAGATTTAATCTATATACATGTATACTTCATATTCTTAGAAAAACTTATTTTGATAACCTATTCATGTATTTGTATTTTGTATTTAGACAAAACTTATTTTCAGATTTAATGTCAAAAACATTGATATATATCTCTTTCATGTATATTGGATTCTATCCATATATTATATGCTTCAAAGTTGTTTAAATATCATGTTTTTGTATTTACATGTGTTATGAAAAAAATCGGATTTCCATTTCAAAAATCTAAATTTTGGAAAATACAGAATTTAGTTTAAGGCAAATTTTTCAAGTCACAAAAATGGTTCAAAATGTTTGTAACATGGTTTGATTTTACTCAAACATGTTTGTATATCAAAGTATTATACTGAAACTATTTTTGTAGATTTTTAGAGATTTTATGAGATTTAATTAGATAATAAAAACTCAAATTTTAAATCCTGAAAAATTGCCTGCCAGGCTCTGGCGGTCGACCGACCGGTCGACTGGACCTGGAGCCGGTCAACCGGAACGGTCGACCGATGTGCACAAGACGTGCACATAGGCCAAGTGTTTTGGCCGGTCGACCGAGCGGTCGACCGACTGAAGTCAGCCCATTCTCGGGTTGGCCCGGTCGACCGGCCAGAGAGCCGTTACTCTCTGCTTCTGAGCACGGTCAACAGAGTGGTCGACCGGAGGGCTCAACGGTCGATTTTTTGACCGTTGACCGGTCGACCGGAAGGCCAATCTGGGCCTTTTCTGCTGCCAACGGGCAGATTCCAAATGGGGTATAAATATCCCCCCATTTGAGTTGTTTCTCAATAAGTTTTTGAAGAGCAAAAATTTCATCTTCTCTAGTGTTTTATACAAGTTTTCAAAAGAGTTTTTAGAGCCAAAAAGATTCATCTTTATTTGTTTTAAAGGGTTGGAAAAATCAAAGAAAAATTAGATATTTGAGATATTGGTTTTGATCTTCATTTCAATCTTATTCTAGTTATTTTTTCAAGTATTTTTCTTTGTGTTTTTGTTTCCAAACTCTTTATTTTCCACACTCGAGCTTATCTTGCTATCTTATCTATAAGGATCTTTGTTTTGTGGGAAAAGAAATTGGCTTGTGGTCTTTGTGATCACCAAGTTGTAAACCCTCCTTATCTGTGATATCCCTCTTGTGTAGAGGTTGATTATTGGAGTGGTGGCTTTGTGCCCTATCCCTCTAGTGAGAGGTTGATTGGTTGTTTGGCTTTGTGCCCATCCCTCATTTGTGAGGTTGATTTATGTTGGCTTTGTGCCTGGCCTCTAAGTGTAGAGGTTGTGTTGTATTTGAGAGAGTAGTCGTGTACTCCTGGTTATTGTATTGCCCAAAATCCTCAGTGGAGGTTCCCTGTGTGGGAAGTCCTGTGTGGACGAGTTAGTGGAAATCCTTCTGTGTGAAGGCGGGGACGTAGAGCTGTGTGCTCGAACCTCGAAACATATCTCGGTGTTTGCGATTGATCCACTTTCTCTAACTCTCTCTCTTATTTTGTGCCTTGCATTGATTCATTTTGTCATATCATACTCATATGTTTGTTTGTGTTTGTTTGTGTGCCTCACTTGTGTTTAACTACGAGGCTTCATATAGCACCTCAACTCTTATTCAGAGGAATCAAGAGGAGTTAGTCCAGAGCCCTTCACTGGGAATTCGGCTACACTCGTTGGTTACACTAAGTGTGTTGCATTAAGTTTTTAATTTCCGCATTATTATTCATAGATTAGCCGTACACCTATTCACCCCCCTCTAGGTGTACTTTTAGGTTCGGGTCGACCCGACCCATTTAATAATCGGGTCAGACGGGTCGACCCGATTACGACCCAAACCCGATTAGCCCAAACCCAGACCCGATAACTTCGGGCCGGGTCGGGTCGGATCTGGCGGGTCGCGACCCATCTGCCACCCCTATTTAGGCGGGGCCAGAGGGTCACGTAACCCCCCTGACTCCTGGCTCGGCGACTAATAGCGGGTTATTTTATAGAGAAAAATCAATAAATTCAGAAAAATTGAAAAAAATACATAATATTCAAGAAACACAAAAAAAATTAATTTGAAAAAATTAAGAATGTTGAAATATTGCATAGAAACAAATGAAATAGGTTACAAAATGAAATTTTATATGAATATGATGACCTAGGAGGAAAATCTATATTAAATTGACAACAAACTTATAGTAATAAACATTTTATAATGACAAGGGAACCAGTACCAGTAAGAATAATCAACTAACATTTCTGAGCTAAACAAGTTGGTATCGGGAAAGGCATGAGATTTCGCCCATTTCGCCATTTCGTATCGGTTTCAATGAGGACTGACCAAAAACTGACAAGCAATTTTGGTTTTGCTAAGTTTTCGCCAATACAAATTTGGAATCGGTTGATTTTGATAATTTTCTGACAGTTTTGGTAAGCTAGGAAGAAACATACCAAAACCTATGAGAAATTCAAAAAGAAAGGAAGAAAGAGGGAAAATGTAATGTTCCTACTTAATAATTTTATATCCCTTCAGCACCTCTAGTATCCCAACTCGATAAATCCTAATTAATCATAATGAGATCATAATTAGATATTTCTAATTTAATTATGGTTATAATCTTAATTCAACTTTAAACTTATGGCATTCATATTAATTGCATTGATTTTTTAGTTAATTAATTGAGTATACTTAGCTACATGTTCATGTTATATGCTTTTGCACATTGTATATGCAAATAGTCAAAGATGTCTACATATTTATATACACTAAAATCAAAATCAACCTGTCAAAACTAACAGAACTGATAGAACCTTTAATATAAAAAAAAAAATCTGAAATCAAAACTGAGCATATATTAGCATTAGGTTGAAAATTGGCCCTCGTACCTGCCTATGTATTAGTATGCACTATATATCTGCACGCATGACACAATATGTGCCTTCACAGAAATAGCTACCACATACTTGGGTACATATGCCCATTTTTATGCACATAGATGGGCCATATGCATACTTAGTAGTGCATATCATGTGTTTACAACACCGTAACGTGATGTTGACGATAATAAGATACTATTATCTAAACTAAAAAGTATTAGTCTCAAATGATTTATATAATCTTCGTGCAATTGTAGGAATGGATACAAGTACGTGTTGATTTCATAGGATATGTTATACTATTTGAACCTATCAATGATTTTAGACTGCATATATATGCCATTCTCTAAATAGCATGCATGGCACGAGTATATGCACAATTAAGGTAGTATATGTTGTAAGCAACAAGTATCCAAGTATCAAAGAATAAATTTATTCACTGCAATTATTGGAACTGGCATGGCATTAAAGTTTAAGAAAGAAAATATTCATCATTCTTGATCCATATTGGAAGAAGAAGAAAAGTGAGGATTTAAAGGTATTGTAATCTCCCTAAGTTGGATTGGGACTAAATGGGAAATCAAAGGCTGAGATTAAATATTGTTTCCTAATTTTATAAGGGGTATGAGGGAACTACTAAGGTCTTATAACCAATGTAGTCCTTCAGAGATTGGTATCATTACTCTCGTGTTTGGTAAGATGTAGAGAAGTTATTGGAAATTGAGGCGATGGACCTCGTGTGTGGAAGATGGATGGGGGAATGGGTTTTTCCCCCTTGGTTTGGGGGGTGGTTTTTTTTTTTCTTTTTTTTTTTTCTTTTCTTTTTTTTTTTTTTTTGTGGGGGGTTGGGGGTGACCTCTACAAAAACTAAGAGGAGCATGGTGTCATTAAGAGGTGATGTCTCAAGGAGAGGACATTGCTTGTCATCAACAGGTGATGTGGTGAAGAATGGGAGGGCTCTGCACCAAAAGATGTGAATTTCATTTTTACCTCTACCAAGATCAAGGTAGGATGCTGATTGTTATCAAGAGGTGATGTGTTATTAATAAATAGGTCTTTTTGTCAATAGGTGTGAGTTTTATCAATGGGTGAAGTGTCTCCTCAATGAATAACTTTATATCGTGTTAGAGGGAAGAGATCAGTCATGCAATAAGGGTGAGATGGATTGGAGGCTATGATGCACGGATAAAAATGGACCAACACTGATGACTCAAGTTTTCTGAACTTCAAAGCGGGTTAGTCAGGAAGGGAGCCCCAATTACTCTTTGTTCTTGTTGCAATAAGCGTGAGATGGATTGGAGGCTATGATGCACAGATAAAAACGGCCCAACACTGATGACTCAAGTTTTCTGAACTTCAGAGCGGGTTAGCCAGGAAACTGGCCCCAATTACTCTTTGTTCTTTTTGCATATTCTTGGACATCTTCATCCACCATACCTGAAGATCAATCTACTACTCAAATTTTTCTCAGTTCAATTGGATTTGATTTGTACCACTAACCTAAGACTACTCTTTTTTTTTCTTCAAGAATTTTGCGCCTAAGCGACAATCTATTTGATGGTACTTCCATTTTGTTCTTCATAATATCTGCATTATATCTTAGCAAAACACTCAAAACCACAAGAACTCCATGAACAACCCTTTCCGAAACTTGAGCCACTATATCATAAACACCCATTTATATGCATATAACTAATAACATTCAGTCGCCATCACCTCCAATGTTCAGAAACTATTGCAATTTACCCAATTACCGAAAGAATTCTTGCTAAACAGAAAAATAAAGGGGGAAAATGGAAGAAACTTGACAAGGGTCGATCAAAATTACCTCCTCATAGTATAGTAATCATCATGCCGAGCCGGCAGCAAATCTTTCTCAATCAAGGCCTGCCTGAACTCCTTCACAGCTCTCTCCTCCTCCCCTTGCTTCTCCCTCTCCTCCGCCGCCGCCGCGGGCCGAGAACTCGCACCGTCCTCTTCCTCCCTCTCCTCCTCCACGAAGACGACGAAAATGCAGCATAATCCATAACACCCTTAATTGATTGATGCCCAATTGGGTTCAAGAGGCAGCACGGGGAGAAGCAATCAGGGATCGGATTCTTTCGGCTAATGATAACAACAAGATTTAAGACATGAGGAAATGGGCATAAAAAACTAAAGAAAGGAAAAAAGGCAGCCACCCCAAAAAAAAAAGGCAGAGGCGACGATTCTTTCTCTTTTCTCTTTCGTTGAGAGTAGAACTTTCAACGGAGTTGAATCCTGGAGTTGAAATTAAAGCCAAATTAGAAGGCTTTTAGATTGCTCGCGGGTCAATGGGATTCGAGAA
Source organism: Agave tequilana (assembly GCA_038442645.1). Taxonomy (NCBI): domain Eukaryota; kingdom Viridiplantae; phylum Streptophyta; class Magnoliopsida; order Asparagales; family Asparagaceae; genus Agave; species Agave tequilana. The sequence continues at coordinate 73,234 of JAVJIF010023698.1, forward strand.
GAGTAGAGACGACGTTGGCCTGCTGTGATCAGTGTGGCCGTTTCCATGTGAGTTGATTTGCTGCTGCATTTTATTACCAAAAAAAGCAAGAAATTTATTTATTACTAGTATACTGCAGATAGCGGTGACACACCAACCAGTCTGTTACCGTCGAGCAATAAAAAAAAAGAAAAGAGGAGAATGGAAAAGAAAAAGAAGAGAAAGAAAGAAAGAAGGAGAGCTGAGATAGGAGAAAGAAAGAGAGCCCCTCTCGTGGATGAAGTCGAAAGAAGAGAAAAAAAGAGCTCTCTCTCGCGGATGAAGACAGACAGAGGAACAAAATTTTTGTAAGAATTATAGAAGAAAATCAGTTATTATTATTATTATTATTATTATTATTATTATATTTTACAGAGGGAAAAAATGGAGAGGTGAATTGACAAACAAATGCTTACTCACGCACCTTTGCGTACCTTTCGGTTCCCCCAGATGCAACAAAAAAGGCGTCTTAGATTCTTCATGAGATGCACAAATATGCTCTAGATTATTGCCTCAAACCTGTGTAATTTACATGGCCAAGAGAAAACCCAGCTCAATCTGAAGATTGTTATTGATTTGGCATTTAGGAATTTGGTGTGGGCTTGGGCCTTAAAAAACTCTTGAAATTCGAGCTGTGAATTCTCTGGTCCCAGTTGGAGCTTAAGTTCGGTTCATGTGTGTGAGCTACACACATATTATAAGAGAATCAATTTCGTATTGACAAGTGAGATTGGTCCTCTTATAATATTTTAAGAGATCCAAAGAAGTTAAAATTTTGTCCTCTTGAAACTGACATCTTATCCACGTGTCATCGCGGGATTGACCGTCTTATAATATGTGTGTGTGGCTCACATATATGAACCGAATCCTCTGAGCTCAGCTGGAGCCCAGTTAATGAGTGCGGATAAAGACACCCATGAAAATTGATTATGGCACTCACTCATTTTCAAAATTGTTGGTTGACAATTATGAAAGTACACCTAGAGGGGTGAATTGGTGTAGTGTTAATCTAATGTCAAATGATGCGGTACTTAATTGCTAACACACTATGTGTAACTAAGAATGAGTCCGAATTTTCGTGAAGGGCTCTGAAACTACTCCTCTAGATTAAAAGTTGATGTGCTTTTAAAAGTTTTCTTGATTCAACACAAGTATGGGCACACAAACAATACCAAGCTTGTATATGATATGAACAAGTAATAACGATGCAAGATATAAGAGAGAGAGAGAGAGAATAGATCAAACACAAACACAGGGATATGCTTTGAGGTTCGAGCCACTGCCCTACGTCCCCACCTTCATACAGAAGGATTTCCACTATATCCACACAAGACCTTCCACAAAGGGACCTCCACCGAGAAATTAGAACTCAACACTGAGAGTACACAACTCCACTCTCTCAAACACAAACACCTCTGCACAAGAGGAAAGACACAAAATCAAATCAAAGAAAAAATTACAACTTGGTGATCCAAATGATCATAAACAATCTCTTAGTGATCTCAAAGGATCACAAACAATTTTCTTAAAAAAAAATCCTGAAGATAGATTTAGAATGAATAGCTCAAGTGTGAGAAATCAAAGTGTTTGAAAAAGAAAACACAAAGAAAATACTTAGGAAGAACTTCTTGATAAATTTAAGAAATAAAGAACTAAATAGAATTCTCAAAACTTGTATTTCTTTGATTTTTTTTCAAAACTTTGAAAACAAATAAAGATAAAGAGTTTTGGCATAAAAACCCTTTTAAAAACTTTGTTAAACACACTTGAGAAGGTGAAAAAAATTGCTCTTGAAAATCTTGATGAAAACTGACCTCAAAGACTCATTTATATAGGGGTCTGAAAATATAGCGTTGGGGTACAGAACAGGTCAAAAATGACCTGTCGGTCAATCGCCCGGTCGACCGCCAGCGGTCAGATTTTCGACCGTTGGGGTTGTCGGTTGACTGGTTGGTCGACCGCCCCAAGGCAAACTGCCTGTCAGTCGACCGCTAGGTCGACCGAGGTCAGAACCAGAGAGCACTCTCTCTGGGTCGACCGACTGGTCGGTCCGGGGCCAAATCCAGAGAGCAGGCTCTCTGGATCAGTCGACCGCTCGGTCGACCGCTAAAGTCTGTGCACATCTGTGCACGTCGACCAAGCCAGACTTCGGTCCACCGGTCGGTTAACAGTTAGCAGCCCACAGTCAGGGTTATAGATTAGAAAATGTTGGCTTTTAATTCCTATAAAATCCCATAAAACTTCATAAATTCTACAAAAATAAGTTCTTATAAATCTTTGAAGTACAAATATGTGTGACCAAAAATCAACATATATTACAAACTATTTGAACTATTTTTGAGGCATGAAAATATTAACTTTAAACAGAAACTGTATTTTTCAAAACTTAAAATTTTGAAATGAAAATTCGTTTTCTCAAAACTTGTATAAATACAAAAACAAGATATAGAAACACATTTTGAAGCTTAGTATGTATGGATAGAATTCAATACACATATAAAAGATATATCTATATTTTTGACATTTAAAATTTAAAACTAAGTTTTGTTAAAAACCAAACTTAAAACACAAGAACTAGAATCATCAAAATAAGTTTTTAGACAATATGAACTATCAATGTATATGGATGAAATCTAACATACATAAAACCATGTAAATTTCTTTTGATTCTATCTATTCGTGAAAATGAAAGATATAATCTTGAAAATCAAAAATGGTTAAACCGAAACCAATAAACTTTTGAACTTGTGTGTGCGCGCGCGCGCGCTTGAGCATATCAAAACTAATTATCCTTATATAAGATCTAAATAAAAACTAAAACAAACATATATCAAAGTCTTCTTGTTGATCTTCATCTTCAAGACGACTCGATCCAAACAAGATCCAAAGAGTTTGACTCCATCCAAGTGCTAGATGTGATCTTGACGCGCAAGCTCTTGATTCTACACGCGTTAGTTCCAAAACTTGACTTTGGATTTTTTGTTGAAGCTAAACACCTACTAAGATCTTGATCAATATCTGAAACTATATAAATACAAGATCATTAGCTAACTAACTTTCATAAGTTAATCATCATCAAAACTAAGGTGAAGGGCCTTTGGGCCAATAGATTATACTCCTAAATAAAAAGACAATATTACCTTTAATGGTTTCTAAATTGATAAGTTTTCAAACTTTTCTAGTCAAAATTGATGAAATCACCTACCTTATTGATAAAGTCACCCATCAACACTGCTTCTTCTTCCTCCCCAACTCCTTTCATTCTTCCCCAAAAAACCTAAACATTCTAACTCATCCGAACCCTAAAACTTCATACACATTGCTTTGTGGCACCTATGGATAAGAAACTCACTACTTTCAAGCATTATAATGATGGGATGGTGAGTTTTTACTGGTTAAATTTTTTTTAGAATTGTTATCTGTTGGGTTCGTCTTTTGTTCGGCTCTCAATTGCCGAACAAAATGCCTATGTTTGACGTGAAATCACCTAGAGGGGGTGAATAGGTGACTAGCTAATCTAATGGTGAATTAATGTGGAATTAAAATTATTTATGTTAACTAAAAATCTTAAGCACAACACGCCAAGTATAACACAAGAGTGTAGCCGAATTTCCCGTGAAGGGCTCTGGACTATCTCCTCAAGATTCCCTAGATAAGAGTTGAGGTGCCACTATGGCTCTCTTAGTTGAATACAAGTGTGAGCAAACAATCCCCAAGCATATAACAATATGGCACAAGAATATATCAAGCATATAGAAATGAAAGCAATATAAGCTAGTAAGATATAAATACAAGTGAGAGATAGAGAGAGCAATCGCAAACACGGGAGATTTGTTTTGAGGTTCGAGCACCCTTACTCTACGTCCCCGCCTTCAACACTGTGAAGGATTTCCACTAGAATCGATCCCACCGGATCACTCGGTGCCGCAACACCTACAAGAAGTTCACACTAGAACTCTTGGACTCATTAGTCCCCTCACTTGCTCCCGCAAGAACAAAACACACCGCAAGCACACTAGCTTGCCGAGGCCACACCTCTACAACGAGCTCTCACTAGAACTCGAAACACCGCGAATCCGCAAGTCCGCCTCCTCAAATACAATGAAAGAATACTTTGGTGATCTAAACACTTTGATCACCTAAAACAACTCTCACAACAACTCTCCTATAGGATGGATTTAGCAATGAAAAACTCAAGTATGTGTGAGAAAAATAAGGATTGAATATGTGGTGAAAAATTCAAAAAATCACTTTTGAAAACTCTTGATAAACTCTCTTTTGATTTGGAAATATTGGCTCTAAAACATGTAGATAAAACCACTGATATGGGTAGGAGAAACTAGCCCAAAAAACTCTCTTAAAATCTTGTATCAAACAGTCCATGGGAGCCCCATATAAAATAGGCTCCAAAAATATGGCTGTTGGAGGCCTAGTCAGCAGTCTGCACTGTTATCGGTCGACTGCCAACGGTCGATTTTTCGACCGTTGGGAAGGTCAGTTGACTGGACTGGCCGCGTTGACCGCCTTCTAGGCAATGGCCCAGCGGTCGACCGCTCGGTCGATCGGGCCATTTTCCAGAGAGTAGACACTCTCTGGCGGTCGACCGGCCCTGGCCGTGCACGTTTTGTGCACGTCGGTCGACCGACCCCTGACTCGGTCGACCGTGCGGCGACCGGCAGAAGGCCCAAAACAGACTTTTTAGGAATTAAAAATTTGTTATTTTTCCTTCAATAAGATCCCATAAATTCTCTAAAAATTTACAAAAATAAGTTCAGTATTATACTTTGATATACAAATGTTTGAGTAAAATAAAAAACATGTTACAATATTTTGAACTATTTTTGTGTTATTGAAATTTTGGCTTAAAACAAAAACCGTATTTCTCCAAATTGATTTTTTCAAATTGAAAACCGATTATTCCAAAACTCTTTCAAATACAGAAACATGATATTCTGAACACTTTTAAGGCTTAGTGTATATGGATATGATCCACTACACATATATGATGAAATATCTATGTTTTTTGACATTAAGCTCTAAATAAAGTTTTGATAAAAACTTATGTCATATTTTGAGACATAAAAACCAAATCGGTATTTATGAAAACTCATATAAATCTTGTATGTGAGTGTATATGTACTTGAGCAATCCACAAACTAATCTACCTTTACATTTTATGTAAAAACAAAATCTTAACAAAACAAACCTAGACACAAGTCTCCTTGAAAATATTCTCTTGAAAATCTTCTTCTCCTTCTTGACTTGGTGCAAACTATGATCCAATGAGCTAGACTCCTCTTGAGTACTTGATGTGGTCTTGATGCACAAGCTCTTGAATCAACACGTGCTAGCTCCAAAACTTGACTTAAAATTCTTTATTGAAACTAAACACCAACTAAGATATTGATCACAAATCTGAGACTAAATAAACACAAGATCATTAGTACTATAACTACATGAGTTAATCACCATCAAAATTAGAGTGATGGCCCTTTGGGCCAACAATCTCCCCTTTTTTAATGATGACAAAACTCATGGAGTTATATATGCATGGATTAAAGTCAAGCTTCATAGAAGCTCCCCTTAACTCATGCATAATAATAAACAATAAGATATACAATGAAGTGCATAAAACTAAACAAAATAAATATGCATCAATAAAGTGAGAGAAACATGCAAACATCCAAAATCCTTTTCCCAAAAACCTTCTCCCCTTTTTTTGTTTAAACTTTCAAAATCATTTTCCCATTTTGTAAAACACAAGATGCATAAACTCAATATATGCAAAAACTCAAATATGCATATATAAACTCAAAATCTTATCCCCCTTTTCGTCAATCATCAACAAAGGGGTGAAAAATAAATCATCAATAAGGATATCTATATATATATATTATATATTATATATATCTATATATATATATATAATATATATATATATATATATATATATATATATATATATATATATATATATATATATATATATATATGCGATATACATTCATGAAGAGGGAGACGTGAAGTTAGCTCCCCTGCATATATGCATTATATGAAGAAGGGATGACAAAGCCCTAACTCACATAAAGCATAATATGCAATGCATAAGTGGAGATGTGAAGCTCCCCCTACACACGTGTATCACATAAAGAAGAGATGTCAAGCTCCTCAATACAAGATACACTCAACATGAATCTATATATAGAAGAGATGTTAAGCTCCCCTTACATATAGACAATACATATCAAAACATTTTTAACATAAATTTAAATTTTCTTAAATCAAATTTTGAGATACATTTGTAAATAAACAAAATTTTGATATCATTTGAAATTGAAAAATTTTTGATATCAATTGAAATGGAAACATTTGTAAATTTTGATACCAATGAAGGTAAAGTATTTTATATTGGAATACCAATAGAAAATATATGGTAAATTTTGATACCAAATGAAAGGTAAAACATTTGTGATATCAATTGAAATTGAAACCCAATTAGAAATCAAAACATATTGATACCAATTGAAGTATATTGTAAATTTTGATATCAACAAAATATAAATTGAAAATAATGCATAAGCTTATTAAAATACCAATTGAGATACCAATTGAAATTAAGATTTAAGTCAAGCTTAGCATAAACATGTAATTTGTACTTTAAATATGTAAATATATTGTAAATCAAGCACAATCAAATCATATATATGTATGAAAAAAATACCAATAAAAATTGATATTACTGAAAATATGAGGCATACATATATAGAAAAAAAAATATGAGTATATAAAGAAAATATCAATTATGATACCAATTGAAAATATGATGAGAATCAAGTGTATAACTCATAAAGATTCACCATTTTCATGCACATGATAAAAGATATTTTAATTTGAGCATACAAGGTATGGTCGCCCATCCATCCGCCCTTGTAGGGTAGAAGTTTTCAAAAAATAGATTTAAAAAAATAGTTGTAAATTGAAAACACTATCAAATCAAGAATAACTAACTAGTTTAAAGTAATTTTTGAAAAACTAGTTAAAGATCCTTCAAACATGAAACAAATCATATGTATATCATGAATCATACCAAATACATAAGTGTTAACACTCGAAATCTATAAAGCTCAAAACTTCTCATGAAGACAAGTCATGAGTAAACAAATATGAAGTGTGAGTGTACAAGATCATGTAAATATCATTTTTATGAAAATAATCAATGTGGCTCAAAATAAACAAGAATTTCTTTTTATCAAAAATTATGAAAATCATAAAAATTTATTTTCATTAAAAAAACTTCAAGGTATATGTATGATTTATTAAAACTAACAATATACATACATATCCTAAACATAAATGAGTCCATAATGTAATTTGCATGAAGGCAAGTGACTCAAGGAGTATACATGTATATATATTTAGTTTTGAACAAAGGAATACATATACATGAAGCAAAAATATGCATAAAAATAGGTAAAACAAGTGTAAATGAGGGAATCATCAAAACTAGGCTATACATGTACATGTAATAGGTACAAATGAGCAATAAAATACAAACATATAAGAATCAATTGTTACCCACTACTTGTACAAGTATATACACAAGTTTTGACAAAAACTATATCTAAACAAGTATTCACCTCATGAAATACAAACATGATATATTTTAACAAAAACTAAAAACATACTAACAATCATCAAAAATCATCATAATATAAAAGCATGTAAATTAAATGGAGTTTAGAGATAGTTACCAAATCACATGAACTACACTCTAAGTCTCCAAAATATGGTGGTCCATTCACTAAACTTCCTTGATAGCGGCTGCATTAATTTGTAGTGTCCATCAAGTCCATGCATCCACCACCAAGGCACCAAATCTCTCACGTCATGTGAGAGCCCACACCTACATCAAACACAAGAGGTGGGGACTTTGGTACCCATTTTCTTTTGAGTCCATGGGGGTTAGTCTTACTCAGAACCCAAACATTTTTATTTGCAAAATTTAAAGAATTTACTCTATCATAACAAAATTTTGCTAAATGGTCTTTGCGGCCGCAATGTGTACATTTGTACACTCTAGAATGCACATGCAAATGTGTATGATCATGATGTACAAAATGTGCATATGTGTGTCGTGGGTGATGTGCATGTACATGTGGAGCTTGTTTCTTTGAAACAAATGTTTCAATTTATTATGATTAAATGCACAATTGCTCAAAGTTGAGCTCAAAAATCTATTCTCTTTTTCAAAATTTTAATCTCATTTTTATTAATAGTGGCATGAAAAGCATGGTGAGAATGAGAATCAACATTCTTTTTCTTTTTAGAAACATTCTGTAATACCCCGTTCCTGGAATACGTACTTAGTTGATGTATTCAGTTTTTCGATCGTATTTTTTCGATTTACTTCCTGTATTTGACCGATTTCAGTTTCAAATATTATTTTCTAATATTTTAGATTTTATATGATTTTCTGGAATTTTCCTGAATTAATTGAAAATCTTCAAAACCGGTGTCGACCAGTGTCGCTGATCGATTCCCGGATTTTTTATCTTACAAACAGTTAGAAATTCTAGAAGGTCCTTTAGGCATTATTTCTTAGAATCGTATTTCTTACCTAAATACTTTTTCTGGGAATTTTATGATTTTATGAAAATTCCACCGGAGTCGGTAGCAACTGATTCCGGGATTTTTAGTTTTAAAACTATAAATTATTTCTCCAAACGAATTTCACCATGAGTCTTAAATATTATTATTGATTTTTGGTAAATTTTACAAGTCGTTCCAAGATACTTGATTTCGGGACGATTTCGGTATTTTCCGAAATGTTTTCCGCATCTTCGACTTAAACCCGGGAAATTGTCTTTTCGATATTTTCATTTTCCAAGCCAAAGAAAATATCTTCTCCTTTTTAAATTCTTTCTTTTTCCTTTTTCTTTATTTCTCTTCCTTCCTCCTCAAGCCACAAGATTTTCCAATTTTCCAAAATTCCAACCTTTTCCAAAATTCCAACAAACTCCACACACTTCTATCATTAATGCCCTCTTTCTCTCTCTCTTCCATGGCCGGCCAAGTAGCCAAAAGAGGGACACCTCATCCTCTCCTATTTGCAAAAACCCCCTCTCTCTACATAAATTGCACCTCCTTCACAAAATCAAAATCTTATATAAACTTTTCCTTTACATTTTTATTTCTTTCTTCACTTCAACAAAGATTTGGCCTTCACCAAAAATCCCTCCTTCACCTCAACCCCAACTCCAAAAACACCACAAAGTCATCATCTCCATCTCAAGCAACTACAACTTTTGGATTGGGATCGTGTTATCTATTATCGCGAGGATCAAGTTTGTCGGCAACGCTCCTTTCGAACGCGTATAGCTCCAATTAACCATTCGGGTGTGAGTATTTTTACTCACCAAGACTTGTAAACTTTTTAGTATACTTGTGTTTACAATTCCTGTACACTTGTGCCTTCAAAATCATGCTTTTGGCCTTCAAATCCAACCATCAAATTCTGTTCTGTACCCTGTTTTCAGACCACGATTAGTCGACTTGACCTAGGAGTTAGTCGACTTGAAATCCTATTTGAAACGACCCCTGTTCTGAAACACAGTTTTAGTCGACTTATCTTAATATTAGTCGACTAACTTTTCCTGAAAATAAACCCCAACTCTCTGGGAAATCACTGTTAGTCGACTTACCTTAACTATTAGTCG
>JAVJIF010023700.1:0-75501 GCA_038442645.1 Agave tequilana
TTTGAAATACAATGTGTATATATATAGGTATATGAACAAAACTAAACATGTGGACATTCAAAATATGTGGAATAAAAACAAGATATTAAAACATGGCATATACACAATCATGATAGAGATGTAGGTTTACACTTCATATATCAATGTAGCAAAAGTAAAACTAACAATCCTATACATATGTTATATATAACCAAAATTAAAAAAAAATTTAAACGGAGAAGTTACCAAATGAGGGCAATCTCAAAATAGGTGCCTCCAGATAGCGATGCAAGTGCGATGTTTCTTTGAGCCTTGTTGCATCCACACCCGGGCACCGTCTCCCCCTAAGTCTTGGAGGAAGAAGATCCACCTGTATCATTTAAATTTGGTAGGTCTTTTGGTACCCAAATTTTCTTGGGTCTATAGGGTTAGTACCGGGGCGAACCCAAACATGTTACTTTGTATATTATGTTTAGCATAACAAATTTTTTCTAAATGGCTTGCGGCCACAATGCGTGCATATGTAAATTCTACCACTACCATACATGTATGCATGCTTATGTGAGTGTGCATGTTTTCGTGCATGTGTATGATGAGTGTGTTCCCTTGGGTTACTCCCTTGGGAAATCTAGATGCAAATTTATTTAAATCAAAAGCACATTTTTTAAGAGTTGAATCTAAAACATCAACCCGTTTTTGCATTTCCAAAAATTCATTTTTGTTACATGATGCAATGGGGTTTCCCTTTACAAGCTAGTTTATATTTTTCAAAAACAATTTTTAGAATCTTAAAAGCCTTAGCTAAATCATCTTTTTCTTTAATACAATATCAATTTTATTTTCAAAGTATCATTTTCCTTTTTCAACCTTTTATTATGAGATTGAGAAATCTCATATCTATGTTGTAACTCTTCAAAAAATTGAGCTAACTCATCCATTGTTAACTCATCATCATCTATTGAGTTGTCAAGAGTTATCTTAGATGCATCTCCCCATGTGCCATGAAGCACATGTGCGCGGCGTCGATTTCCTCCTCTGATTCTGACTCCGTGTCATCCCAAGTGGCCACCATGGCTTTCTTCTTCTTGGCCATTCTTGGAGGGTGTGGCTTAGAGAGCGGGGCAATCGGCTATGAGATGTCTGATCTTCTTACAATGGAAGCAAGAACCGGGCTCTCTCTTTTCCTTTCAAATCTTCCTTGAGGTTTCCCTCTTCGGAAGTTGCTTTGCTCCCTTTCTTGTAAAACATTTTGCCCACCTTCCGGATGAGCATAGCAAAATCCTCATCGCAATCTTCCGATGAGTCATCCTCTTCATGAATGGTTGGAGTGGCTTTGGAGGCGAGTGCTTTCTTCTTTGGCGCCTCCCTTTCTCTCTTACTTTCATCTCCATCTCATGTGTCTTGAGATTTCTGATGAAACCGGAGAAGTCCATCTCCTCCCTATCGTTGAGTTCCTTGAGGGTAGTAGCCTTTACTTCCCAAGATTGGGGAGAGCCCGAATGACCTTCCGAATCTTTTGGTCATTATCGATTGCGTCACCTAGAGAAGATAAGGCATTAGTAATCTTGGTGAATCGCGTGAGCATGTCATCAATGCCCTCATTATCAAACATATAGAAATTCTCATATTGAGAACGCAACAAGTCAATCTTAGATCTTTGACTTGTGACGTTCCTTCATGAGTCACAATTAAAATATTCAAACTTCAAATGCTGATTTGCAATTAATGATGCGTGCTAGGTCATCTTCATTAAGGGGTTGGGTCAAAGCATATTGGGCCCCTAGCATTAGCCTCATAGTCCTGGTGGTGTCCTCGGACATGTTCTCTCATCGGTGAGAGTTCTACAAATTCTTTGGTGATAGCCCTAGCAACCCTAACTCCTAGGGACTTAAGAAAGAGGTTCATCTTGACTTTCCAAATAGGGAAGTTCAAGCCATCAAACTTGGGTGGGACTTGATGCTAGAAAAGTCAAGTGATGCCATGGGAAATGAGTAAAATGCACAATATATGAAGAATGCAACAAATAATATAGCCAATGACAAGGATCTCCCTAAGGTGGTTAAACCAAATTGTAGGTTAGGCTCTGATACCAATTGAAATCACCTAGAGGGGGGGTGAATAGGTGATGGCTATATGTAATATGGCAATAATGCGGAATTAAAAATTCTACTAACAAAATGCTCAAATTAAAGATCTAGCAATAATAAACACAATAAGTATTGCAAGAAATAAAGGAGTTTGAGTTTAGAGAAAATTCGAGCAAACGCAAACACAAATATATGTTTCCGAGGTTCGAGCCACGCTCTACGTCCCCGCCTTCACACTTGAAGGATTTTCACTATTGTTGATCCCACCGGATCGCCAATACAAGGACACACTTGTCCTATCTCTCGTGATGCCGCAACACCACCCGGAGCACACTAGCTCGCCTTGAGGCCGATGCCTCTACAACTTCACACAAGAAGAAAATGATCACACTTGATCGAAAATCGCTCACTTAGCACAATCCTATAACCAATATGTAGATGTAGAATTTGGGATTGTGTAGTGCAAATATCTAGAGTGAAGTAGAGGTAAAGGCTTCAAAAGGGTGTATGGAAATTTTGGCTTTGAAAATCTTTTCTCAAATGAAAGGCTGGAAAACTTATGAAAATCTATCGTCAAAATTGTCAAAATTGTTGTCTTATCATATTGAAGTGACCACCTATTTATAGGGGTTGAGAAATAGGGTAAAACTGGTCGAGAAACTCGTTGGGTGAAATCCCAACAAAAGAGTCAGAAAAATATAGCTGTTGGAGTCTGTCAGACTTTTCTGACAACTGCCGGTCGACCGGGACGGTCGACCGCCAACGGTCATATTTCTGACCGTTGGGGGACAACGGTCGACCGTCCCGGTCGACCCAAACAAACAGAGAGCACTGTAAGTGCCCCGGTCGACCCGAGCGGTCGGCCGATGTGCACACATGCACAGCGTGCACGTCGGTCGACCCGGACGGTCGACCGGCTTCTGTCAGATCTGAAAAATCAGACTTTGCAGAGAAACCAGAAAATGGGGTTTTGGGTTTGGTCTTTTGGGTTGAGGTTTTGGACCTTATAAAAATAGGAGTATGATCATAAGTCACTACTCTAACATGTTAAAACATTTTGAGAAAGATTCTCTTGATTAAAAACTTATTTTCCAAAAATCAGTTTTTCCAAAACTAAAGTTTCTAAAGCTAATTTCCAAAACATGTTAACTCTAAAACTAAGTTGGAAATAGAAATTGTTTTTGAAGCCATGATCAAACTAAAGTGTGTGTGTGAGTGACAATCCCATAACTCTACTTCTAACATCTAGGTTTGACAAAAAGTCTAAAAGAAAAGTAAAATACAAATCTTGGACTTTTTCATTGTCTTGATCTTGACTTGTCTTTTCTTCAAAATCTTGTTCCCGAAGCTTTCTAATGTGCTTAGCTTGGGAATGCAAATCTTTAGCGGCGTCCAAACTTGTGAGTCTTGATAGTAGAGCCGTCAAATCAACTTTTTTAACCTGAAATACTTTTAAACAAAATTGTTAAATACATAACTAAATATGGTTTGTTATCATCAAAATATCATCGGGATATTGGGCTAATGGCCTTTGGGCCAACAAGAATTACACCCTTAGTAATCTTCCCTGCCATTCAGCTGGTGCATAGACAATCACTTGATTTGTTTCATGCCATGGTTATCACATCCAAAATGTAGAACAATTTTGCAGGGGGTGACCACCACTAAGCCAGGTAAGCGATGGGCTTTCTTCGAGAGTAGAGATGTCGTACACATATCTGATCTCCAGGTTCGCGCTTCATTGCCTGATCCTTATCCAACCGGGAGAAGAGGCACGAGAGAGTGTTTGCTTCGCTCATCTCCACCGTTTGGGAACTTTCAATGGGAAGGCAAATACTTGGCGGGGTTCAGAGAATGGTTGAGCATCAAGATTCATACAGTTTATTCTGGTGCTTCACATATATCCCAGGCATCGGATATAGAGAGGAATTCCAAGATCTTGGAGACGATCGCTCTTCGCTTGGCGAGGGCACATTTAAGTAGTTGATCAGTATCAGGCCTTCCCACCTGGTGTATCGGTGCAGGAAGTTTGCCATCGGGAGCCATACTTGCCCCATCGCTTTGCCTGACAGTTTGATTACAATCATCTGTAGTCGGTAAGCCCAACCCTCAGCTCGGGTACATGGGTAGTCTAATTTATGGTGCCAGGGCTTAAGAAGCATTTCATCGCTGGGTGCACAGGGGTCCAGTTTTGCATGTCGCACTGGAAAAGCTTAGGTTTTTTACCAATGGTATAAAGTATTCAATGTGCGTCCCTCTTCATACAAAGTCAATTCTACTGAAATCAAATGGATCTGAGTTCGCCTGAGAGGGAAGACAAAATAGTAAAACATGATAAATCCCATCGTCCAATTTTGAACCAAATTTACTTAAGTTACCCTTTATATTTAAAATAAAGAAAACTACATCCGAAAACACGAAAATAAGAAATATTAGGAGATTTTGATAGTAAAGTTCATACGGAGTTATCTTCCAAAATTATTCGAATCAAAACACGATTTAAAACAAGACAAGCCGTGTTAACAGCTTCACTCAAAAAATATTTTGTAAATTACATGAGTTCAAAAGATTGCATACCATTCCTTGAATTATACAATATTATTTTGTTGTGATATTTTTTGGTGCAGAGAACGTGTGCTCAATGGCATGAACATTACAAAATGATTCAAAATTTTCATTTTCAAATTCACCTTCATGATCACTTCTATTTTAACAATTGCATCATCGCATTCTCTTTAAGCACGTTTGGAAAAACTTAAAAATAGATCAAAAGCTTCATTGTTGAGCTAAACGCAAAATTCAAGTAAAATGAGAATAATAATCAACAATCATAAAACAAAGTTTTACTCCAAAACTTGTTGTTCTCATAGGACTAAATAAATCCATATGAAGCAATTGTAGAGGGTTAGATGTAGTTACCACCTTCTTATAATGAAATGAACTCTTAACTTGTTTGTTTCTTTTGCAATCTTCGCAAGTCAAGTCTTTCGAGAATTTCAAGTTGGGTTAGCTCTCTCACCAAGAATTTCTTGTGAGCTTCCCAATCAATTTCAAGTTCGGGCGCCTAAATTGTTTTTGTCAAATTCATGCCTCTTGATCTAAATCCCTTAAACACTCAACACTTTGATTAGAGAGATCATTAAGTTCAATAGTATAGATATTTCTTTCTTTACTAGCTTCAAAAACAATTTCGCTTATATATTAACAATTGAACACTTGCTACATTTAAATGTTGTTGGCCAAAGGCCCATCACTCTCGTTCTGATGATGATAACTCATGGAGTATAGTTTATTAATGATCTTGTGTTTATATAGTTTCAGTTATTAATCAAGAATTAGTAGATATCTAACTTCAACAAAGGAGTTTTAGAGCTAACACATGTAGATTCAAGAGCTCGCGTGTCAAGATCGCATCAAGCACTCGGTTGGAGTCAAGCTCTTTAGATCGTGTTTGGATCGAATCGACTTAGAGGAGTTCAATAAGAAGACTTCGATTTGGGTTTAGTTTAGTTTGTTAAAGGGTAAAATATACATTTGAAGCTCAAAAATTCACACACACACAAGTTCAATATGTTTGATTTTTGATTTAACCAGTTTTAGATTTCAAGTACACATATATTGGGTTTTGAATTTTTAACCAGTTTTAATTCTGCTGATCTGCTCGACACCCTTTTAGATTTCTTAAGATAACTTTTTATTTTTATATTAAAATAACATGATTTAAATTGAATTTCAAAGATATCTTTCAGTGCTACATTCCTTATTCAATATCATTTTCTGATTCAAATGTTAAAAATGTCAAATATTTGGTTGAAGTCTGTTATTATTTGAAAATAGTTTACAGTTTCTGATTTGACACCTTTCTGTATTTTATTGATAATTTTCTACTCCAAAATGCTATTGAGTTGATTTAAGTTGCAGCAGAATGAAGATTTAAAGATGTACAAATTATTCCTATATACCTATTTCTAAATTCTGGCGACTTAGGCCTGAATATTATGCTCAAAATTGATCAACAGTCTGCCATATTGGCAGTAATGGCTAATTTTCTGGAGGCTAATTTTTAACATATTTTTAAAACGTGTTTGTTGAATTTTAAGAGTTAATTTCTTTCTCTTTTATCCTGGTAATTATACTATATTTACTCTTCGTAAAACATATATAAAGGGGTTATTAGGGTTGAGTTAACAACAACAAAAATTCTATTTGAAAAATCAAGTTTTGGGTTTCAAGAGAAGAGCTCTCAAGTTTCAGTTATGTGCTTTTATTTTTAAAAATCTACTTTAAGTTTTTGGTTCTCAAAATCTCCCTTCTGATTTTACTCACTTACAAATTCTTGAGCTTCAAATTATATTTTATTTTATAGGGTTTTGTAAGAGAGTTTCAAAAGAGAGTTTGTGGTCTTTTGATCACCCAGAGACTGTTTCATTGTCGTTACGCTATCTCTGAACTAGAGGAGTATATTGGAGTACTCCGAGTGGTTGTAATTGCTTGGTGTAAGGTCTCTTGGTGGAAGATCCTATAGTAGATTGGGAAATCCTTCACGGTGGTGAAGGTGGGGACGTAGAGCAGTGGCTTGAACCTCAAACAAATCTTCTTGTTTGTGATTGCTTTCTTATCTCTATTTATTTGCCTTTTATTCATTCATTATTGTCCAACAAGATAGTAATTAAGCACCTCAACTCTTATTTAGAGGAATCACGAGGAGAAGTTCAGAGCCCTTCACGGGGAATTTAGCTTTAAGTCTTGTTTTGAGTGATCGGTTGCATCATCTCATTTTATATTGTATTGAATTTTTAATTGATTAGTAATACACCTATTCACCCCCTCTAGGTGTAATTTCAATTGGTATCAGAACCTATGCTCCTAATATTAGGTTTAACGACCTAGGAGTGAGATATTGGCTTGCTAATTTAGATTTGTATTTGCACACATATTGTTTATACGCTTGGATTTCATGACCCCTCCCATGTATGATGCTACCAACATTGATATATGAAAGTATAGGATGAGTGTACCTCTTCAAACCCTAGGATTGCATGTTTACTTTGCCGCTATCAAGAAATCTTATCTTGACAATAGCAAGCATATAGAGGCTAATTCACAAGCTCTAGTGGCACTCAGAAACACACTTAGAAAAGATTATTTTTCTATGATTTCTCATTGTGATTCTGCTTTTGTAGTATGGCATACATTGATCTCTCCCGAGCTACAAATCATAATCAATGTGAAGAAATAATCTAGTGGAGAAGAGTCCAACCAACCTTGCTTCATGGTTCAAGGGAATGACTCCTTTGAGGTACATTCAGATACTCAACTAGATAATAGTGCTAGTTCTTCTTGTGATGATTATATGGATGCACATGCCTTAAATGAAGAACTATCTATAGTTTGTGAGAACTTACTTTTCAAATATAAACTTTTGAAAAGAGAAGATTAGAATTAAAAGAAGAGAATAAAACTTGTTTTGTAAACTTGAATAATTTTGCAAGAGAGGGTTGAGATTTCAAGTGAAAGGGACTCATTAAAATCCCAACTTGATTTTGCCTTAAAGAAAATAAAATTTTAAAGAATAAAATGATTATGATATTGTTTTGAAAAATTATGAGATTTGTCTTCAAAACTTGATTGTGTTTTAAAAGAGAACAATTTTTTGAAAATAAAATAGCTTTGATTTCAAAAGAATTGGAACTTGTTTCAAATGAACATAAATCTTTGAAAAATAATTTTTCTTCTCATGCTTGTCATATTTCTAGTGCTCCATTTACTAGTGATAAATATGTTGCGTCCTCCACTTCTTCTTCAATCATTGAGAATAATATTTGTGCTTTGAAGAAGAGTGTAGATTATTTGGGCTCCACTTTGAGCCAATGTGCCATGAACCACACATGATTGAAATCTATATTTAGAAAGCAACATACTCTACATATCCATGCACACACCACATGGCATACACATGCTCATCATGCTCACACACATGGTTCTATGTATGCTTATGTGTACACTTGTAAACATTGTGAATGCACCGCCGCCTTGCAAGATTTTGTTATGATAGAATAATATTTCAAATTTTGTAAATAAATTTGTTTGGGATAGAAAAGGTGCTAACCCCCCATGGATCTAATAAGGTATGGGTACCAAAATCTACCTCTATTGTATTTGATGTAGGTGTGGGCTCTCACATAACATGAAGGTTTTGGAGGCTTGATGGTGGATGCGTTTGAGCTGATGGATACTACATTAGATGCATCACCTTCAAGGATGTTTGGTGGGAGGACCACTATGGTTTGGAGACCTAGAGATTAACCTTATTGGTTTTGGTAACTATCTCTAACTCTTTATTTATATTTACATGCTCTCATTGATTGATTTTAGATGTTTTGATTTTTCATGTTCATTATGTTTGTTCATGGTTTGCACTTCATGCTTTTGATTACTTGTTTAGATGAAATTTTTATTAAACTTATGTTTATACTTGTACAACTAATGAGCCACATTTGTTTATCATATGTTTGCGCTTTATTGCTCATTTGTACCCATTGGATGTATTTGTATAACCTAGTTTTGATGATTCTTGCGTCTTTACTTGTTTACCTATTTTTGTACATGTTTTCATAAAAATATATCTATCTTCATATATATTTTAATTTTCTCTAAAACTATTGGATATACATGTCTATCCTAAAGTCACTTATTTTTCATGCAAAATTTTTTTTGAACTCGTTTATGTTTGGGATTTGTATGTATACTTTTAGTTTCAATAAACATACATATACCTTGAAGCGTATTTAGTTATAATGGTTTATTACTTTTGATTAAAAAAATTCATATGAGCTTCAATATTTTATTTTCATGATTTTATTGATTACATGATTCTTACACTATATGATTGGTGTTTACTCATGATTTTTGTTTCATGAGCATATATTTGCTTTATGCTATTTGAGTGTTGGTAATCATGTGATTTTCCTGTTTTCATGGGATATATGACTTATTTTGATGTTTAAAGGATTTAATACTAGTTTTTCAAAATTATCTTTAAACTAGTTTTTATTCTTCAATCGATAGAGTTTTCAAATTATGCTAAAATATTTTCAAATCATGATCTTCGAAAACCCCTACCATCAAAGGGCGGTTGGATGGGCGACCATGCCTTATATACCCTTATTGAATATTTTTATACTTGTGCATGAATAGGGTGGTAGGTATGAGTTACACACATGATCTTCATGTTATTTCATTTTTGTATACTCATATTTGTTTTTTTATATATGTCTGCTTCAAATTTCAATGAGTATCAATTTCAGTTGGTATTTCCAATTACATACATACATATATATAATTTGATTGTGCTTATTTTATAATATCTTTACATTCTTAAAGCACAAATTATGTTTATGTTAAGTTTGATTTTATTTCAAATGTTAATTGGTACAAGCTTATGCATTTATTTCAAGTAGTATCAAAATATTTCATGTTCACCTTCAATTGGTATCAAAATCTATTATTGGTATCTTAAATTTTTTTTTCAAGTGGTACCAACTTTTATTTTGTCAACTACAATTCGATTTCATTGATATCAAAATTTATTTTGTTGACTTTCAGAAATTTCAAAATTTGTTTTAAAATTTGTTGATATGTTTTTGCCTATATGCAAGGGAGCTTAACATCTCCTCTATATATAGATTCATGTTGAAGTGTATTACACATATAGTAGAGTTTGACCTCTCTTCTTTACATGATACACGTGTGTAGGGAGAGCTTAACATCTCCGTTTATACATTGTATATTATGCTTTATGTAGGTTAGGGTCTAGTCATCCCTTCTCCATGTAATGCATGTATGCAAGGGAGCTAACTTTACGTCTCTCCTCTTCATGAATGTATATCGCATATACATCTTTATTGTTTGATTGTCCTCACCCCTTTGTTGATGAATTGACAAAAAGGGGGAAAAGAATTTAGTGAGTTTATATATGCATGCTGTGCATAATTGTTTTGCTTTGTTTATACATTTCATTGAATATCCTTATTATTTATAAATATGCATGAGTTAAGGGGGAGCTTCTATGAAGCTTACTTTAATCCATACATATATAACTTCATGAGTTTTGTCATTATAAAAAGGTGGAGATTGTTAGCTCAAAAGCCCATCACTCTAGTTTTAATGATGATTAATTCATGGAGTTACAGTTTACTAATGATATTGTGTTTATATAGTTTCAGTTATTAATCAAGAATTAGTAGGTGTCTAGCTTCAAAAAAAATATTTTGGAGCTAACACATGTAAATTCAAGAGCTTGCGCGTCAAGATCGCATCTAGCACTCAGTTGGAGTCAAGCTCTTTGGATCGTGTTTGGATCGAGTCGACTTGGGGAGTTCTACAAGAAGACTTCGATTTGTATTTAGTTTAGTTTGTTAAAGGATAAAATTTACATTTGAAGCTCAAAAATTCACACACACACACACACACACACACACACACACACACACACACACACACAAGTTCAATATGTTTGGTTTTTGATTTAAGCGGTTTTGGATTCAAGTACACATATATCGGGTTTGGATTTTAACCAGTTTTAGTTCTGCTGATCTGCACGACACCCTTTTAGATTTCATATCATAACTTTTATTCTTATATTCAAATAATATGATTTAAATTGTATTTCAAAGATAACGTTCAGGGCTACATTTTTATTAATAATTATTTCTGATTCAAATGTTAAAGATATCAAATATTGGGTTGAAGTCTGTTATTGTTCTGAAAATAGTTTACAGTTTTTAATTTGACACCTTTCTGTATTTTATTGATAACTTTCTACTCTGAAATTCTATTGAGTTGATTTAAGTAGCTGTAAAATGAAGACTTAAAGATGTACAAATTATTCCTATATACATATTTCTAAATTCTGACGTATTAGGCCTGACAATTATGCTCAAAGTTGACCAATAGTCTGCCATATTGGCACTAACGGCTAATTTTCTGGAGGCTGATTTTTAATATGTTTTTAAAACGTGTTTGTTGAATTTTAAGAGTTAATTTCTTCCTCTTTTATCCTGGTAAAATTATACTATGTTTACTCTTCCTAAAACCTATATAAAGGGGTCATTAGGGTTGAGTTAACAACAACAACAATTCTATTTGAAAAGTCAAGTTTTGGGTTTCAAGAGAAAGAGCTTTCAAGTTTCAGTTTTGTTCTTTTATTTTCAAAAATCTACTTTAAGTTTTTGGTTCTCAAAATTTCTCTTCTGATTTTATTCTCACTTATAAATTCTTGAGCTTCAAATTTATATTTTATTATATATGATTTTGTAAGAGTGTTTCAAGAGAGAGTTTGTGGCCTTTTGATCACCCAGAAATTGTTTCATTATCGTTACGCTACCTCTGGACTAGAGGAGTATATTGGAGAGTTGTGTACTCTGAGTGGTTATGATTTCTTGGTGTAAGGTCCCTTGGTGGAAGATCCTATAGTGGATTAGGAAATCCTTCACGGTGGTGAAGGCGGGGCCGTAGAGCAGTGGCTCGAACCTCGAAATAAATCTTCTTGTTTGCGATTGCTTTCTTGTCTCTACTTATTTGCTTTTAATTTATTCATTATTTTCGATCTATACTCATCATAACAAGATAGTAATTAAGTACCTCAACTCTTATTTAGAGGAATCACGAGGAGAAGTTCAGAGCCCTTCACGGGAATTCGGCTTCAAGTCTTGTTTGAGTGATCGGTTGCATCATCTCATTTTATATTGCATTGAATTTTTAATTGATTAGAAATTCACCTATTCACCCCCCTCTAGGTGTAATTTCAAATGTGACATCTAAATCACTATCACATAATTGAATTACTCTAATAAGATTTGATTTAAACTATCAAAAAGCAAAACATTTTCTAAGACGGTAAATGGAGATTTATCGATATACTCCATCGTCTCTAAAGGTGATCGTCCCACCTCGTGTCCTTGATAGCAATGTAAATAGATGTTTATTGCCCATTATGTGTTATGAGTACCTGCTATCAAGGTACCACCTCCCTGTATGTCTTGAGATATCACAAGAATTGGGTGTGTTCTTAGGTACTCACATTTTCTTGGGTCCTTGGGTTAGCAGCATGTGTAGGAGCCCACATCAAAGGAGAGTAAAATGAGAAATTATTTCTTATATTACAATGAGTACTAATATATTCATGCTTTATGCAATAACTACAAATAACCCTAAATTTGTATTATTGAAATAAGTATAATGCTTATCATGCCTTCTATTTTATGAGTGTCTATTATGATTATGATTTCTCTTAGCATGATATTTGTTGTGAGTGAATGTGTTATATGGTTTTGCATGCACATGTGAAGTGGATGCACGTGACTTGGCTATTTTATCATTCAACTCTTTAACATTATTCTTCAAAAACTATTTAGATTCTCAATAGTGCTTTTGTTATACTCAATAATAGCAATGTTGTCATTTGTATCTTGACTAATTCATCAATTTTGTTAGTACAATATGCATGCTCTTTCGTGAGATTAGAATATCACTTTCTTAATTTTTAAATTTTTTTTTTCTAATTCTTCATATGCATCTTCAAGTTCTTCAAAAGTAATAATATCTTTGGATTCAGATATTACCTCGGCTTCATTAGCCATGAAGCAGATGTTGTTGTCCATTCCAAAGTTTGTCATTTCACTTTGATCTTCTTCAGAGTCGCTTGGTTTGGATTCCTCCCAACTAACATATTGGGGTTTCTTCTTTTTATCTTCTAGTTTTTCTCCTTGAGCAAAGGATAATCCTTCTTTAAGTGTCATGATTTGTTGCATTCAAAGCATGTAGTGGATGGGCTTCTCCTCTTCTATGAATAGACTTCTGTTAGGGCCTTTTCTTGAAAAACTTTTTTTTTCCTTGATCGGTCTTCTTGTAATAAGACGGACATCATCATCATCTTCATCTTAAGACACATCTTCTTCAAATGAGGACTCATCCTTAGTGCCTTTGAGAGCTAACCCTCTCCTTCTTGCATTAGAGGTTTCCATCTCTTCACTTTTTCATTGAGCTTGAAGTTTAATTTTGTATTCTTAAAATTCTCATAAGCTCTTGAAACTTCAAAGTGTTGATGTCATGAATCATTTCAAGCGGATGGATGATACAATTCCACTCCGTGTGGAGTGATCTTAAGACTTTATTGTTCATTTTCCCATTTGTCACTTCTCTTTTAAGTGCTTGGAGCTCGTTGGAGATTCCATTAATCCTATCGAGGAACACATCAATAGCTTTATTAGTCTTTATAGAAAACATTAAAATCTTTAACCAATATGTTAATTTTTCTTTTCTTCACTTGACTAGTACTCTCATCGGTAATCTCAAGGTAGTTTTATAATTCTTTAGCACATGTTAGATTAGGGGTGAGCATCGGTCGATTCGGTTCGGTTTTTTCTAATTTTTGTAAAATCGAACCGAACCAATTAGACTTAGCAACCGAACCGAACCGAACCGTCTCAGTTCGGTTCGACTTTTCGGTTTTTTTTCGGTTAGGCCAATATTTTTTCCATCATTTCTTACATTTTTTAATCACCATTATATTATCATCATTTAATATTCTAATCTCAAATATTTAATACCCAAATTAGAAATAAGAAAAAGACCCTAACCTTAATGTGAATTAAACTTTTCATATTCTAAAACTTTTACGCTATATTTGGGCTATTATATCAAACTCACATAATTATTACTAACTTTTAATGGCAAGAATGAAAAAAAAGAACTATATTAATATAAATATTATTCTTAATTGTGATGGTGTACTTAACATAACTTTCACATATTCAACATAAAAAAGATGGTATTGCTAGAAGTAATGAGATAAGTTTTTCAGCAGTTTTTGTTATGAACTATATGATTCACTAATTGAATTTGGGTTGGGTGATATATAGGGTAAGAGATTCGGTTCGGTTTGGTCGAGTTCGATTTTTAAAACATAAAACCGAAACCGAACCGAACTAGAGCGGTTCAGTTCGGTTCGGTTCGGGTTTCGATTTTTGGTCGGTTATTTCGGTTATAACGGACTCTGCTCACCCCTATGTTAGATTCATGACTTTATAAAATTCATTTGGGTCAAACTGTTTATTAGAGCGCCAAGAGCTCTAGAGTTTAGATTGGCTAATTCTAATTCATTATCACTCTATTCCGATATTGGTTTGGCTTTCTTGGTGCCTTTCACTAATTTGATTGGTACATCATACCTTTCTTCAATCATACCCCATATTCTCCAATTTAGAGATTGAATATGGAACATCAAACAAACTTTCAATATGCATACTTTGTTCCATTGAACAAGGGTGGTCTATTATTAGAATATGCCTCCAAAAGTTCATCGGTCTTGTAGGTTGTCATGAATCATTCTAGGATGTTAGTCTTAAAAATATGAGTAACTAGCTTTGATATCAATTGAAAGTCTAAAAAAGCAACTCTAAAAGGGGGTAAATAGTATTTCAACTAGTTACAACAAATTAAAATACAATTTGATTGGATGCACAGACAAATTGTATAAACACAATATTGCAATAATAATCAATAGCAAATGACAAATAAATAAAGAGAGAGAGGAAGAGTAAGAGAAGTTGTAGCCTACACGCGATGTATAGTGGTTCGGTCGTCAACCGACCAGCTTCATTACTTAGAGGCATCTTCTTTTGGATTTCAACCAATCTTTATTAGTAGCTTCCTTTAAGGGTATAAGATTAGACCTTTTATAACTGACTTTCTTTTCGGGTAAAAGTCTAGACCTTACAACCACTTTTTTCCGGATACCAACCGACTTTTTAAGTGGTTAGATTTCTTCACCTACAAACAATTACAACAAGAATATTGTTCTTTATACAAGGTAAGAATCAATGTAGCTTAAATACCACAAGAAAAATAAATACAACTTGATGCTTTACTAGCAAGACGAATCAAGTCAAGTAAAGCTTGACACTTTTAGATCTAGACCTTTGAGATGAGAAAAATGAAATATTGGATCTAGAATCTAACTGTGAACTTTTGGAGAGACTAAGATCAAGGAATAGAGGTTGAAAATCAAGTTTCAATCACAAAACTAAAGAACATTTTGAATTACTCTCGAAGAAGATGAAGATTAATCTTGAGAGGGTGAAATGTGACTTTAAAATTTTTGAATGAAAAGTTCACGAAAATTTTATCAACTATTTGTCAAAAGTTATTCAAAGAGTGTTAAAAATGGGTAATTATAGAGAGGAGTAGGAAAGCGTGTGTGAGAAGAAGTTCTCCTCAAAATTTCATGCAAAAAGCTCCTCAAAATCAAAAGTTGAGTCAATCAGGTCGACCACTGAAACTAGGCGATCAGATTAATCGCTCGAATCTAAACGGCATGCATGGCTGCATGTGGCCGATGATCAGTGTTTTGGTGATAGCTATGAACAATGTTTTTCAATGATCAGAAGAAATCGTGCTATTTCAGAAAAGTATTATGCGATTTGAATAAAACATTAAAAAGTAATTAGAAAATTTTTGTACAAATTTGAAAAACATCGACCGCATGAACGATTGGTAGTTGAACAAGTTGAGACAAAAGGTTGTTGGCGGACGATCGATCGACTGACGGTCAAACCATATCGTGGCTAAGAGTTGGGGTGCCAAAACTGGCAAATAGCAATGATCCGTCCATTTCGCGGTTGATCCAGCCTAGTGCAATATGCACTGGAAGAGGAATGATTGCCCCAGCAGTCAAATTCGGCCTAGTGCAAAAAATGCACTGGGCGGACGAATGATCGATGCGGCGGTTGAACTGTGTTCCAACTGATAGGTGGGGTTAGTTTTCTAACAATTAGTAGACGAAGGATCGACCGGGCGGACGAACCAAGCCAGTACACATTTTTGCGCCTCTGCAGAATTTAAATACACGAATTCATTTTGGTCAACTGTTATGTTCTGGTAGTTGATCCAAATGATCCCCAAACTCAAAAAGTTGATTTAAATGTCTCATAAAAATTGTAAAAATTTTGTAAAAATAATTAAATTATATATAATCAAAGTATAAAGCCCCAAAATTATATTTTGAACAAAACTTGAAAGATTTTGGACAATTTGATAAAACTTCGAGTAAAATACACTTAAACTCAAAATGATAAATGAAATGCTAGTGTGAAAATATGATCTAGTGCCATTGACTTTCTTGTCTTAACTTTTCTCTTTTCTTACTTTACATGGTATTCCTAAGCAGATTTTGCAGTTCTTTGGCTCAATTCTCCTACTTTAAAGGTGAGTTCTTGAAAAACTGACTAATTTGAGTGTTTGGGTTAGAATATTGTCACCACCTCCTTGATTGATATATCAATGTGAGATTTGATCCTACCTTCATAAACATACTTTGACCTAGATCAAAATACAAAAACACTAAAATAAGAGTTGTTAGTATTAAATATAGCTTAATGACTAGCCATCATCAAACTAAAACACAATAGGACTAACACATCCAACCACTCTTTTTCTTTTGATTATTGAAGCTAGCCCAACATTAAGAAGCGGGCCCATAAAGCCCTGAAATTCTACATGAAAAAACTCCTTCAAGCCCTGGACCACCGACTCTTTCACAACTTCTTCATTTATGTATGGCCCATTGGAGCTTAGCCCAAGACTTGGCCCGCTAGTGGATGGCCAAACTCCAGCTGAGCACAAAAGGGCGGGTTCTGAAAGAGATCCGTTGGTGCCTTGATTTTTTGAAAGAGAGCCGTTGCCGCCTAAAGATTCAGATTCACGTATTGTCGATTGCTCAGGAAACGCGTCAGGGCAGGAGGCTGCGTTGCACTGTTGGCCCAAAGGCCTTCCACTCTAGTTTGATGATGATTAACTCATGTAGTTATGTTTACTAATAATCTTGTGTTGTTTAAGTTTCAGATCATTAACCAAGATATTAGTTGGTGATTAACTTCAACAAGGTGTTTAGAAGCTTTTCATGATGATTCCAGGGCCAAAGCTTCATGATCACACATTGCCTAGCCCATGGATGAAGTTTTGGAGCAAGTCAACTTGAAGATGAAGATCATCAAGAAGACTTAGGTATCCATAATTTAGATAGTGTGTTTTAGATCCATATTTGTAAAGCTTAGTATAGTTGATATGCTCAAGTGCACAAACACACACGTTTTCATATTTTGGTTTGGTTTACATGAATAGTAGATCAAAACAAGTTTACTTTATTTCTATGTATATTAGATGTATTCTAGATATACATACATGCTTTAAACTTGCTAGACAAACTTATTTTGACTATTCTATTCATGTATTGAAAAATCAAGTTTGATAAAAATACAAGTTTTGTTTTTGATAAAATTTGCAAGACTCGAAAATGAATTGATATGATTGATATATGTCTTGAAATTTTTTATCACAAGTTTGTGTTTCAATACAAAATGTTAAAACAAGTTTTATGGGATTTTCAGAAAAGATAAAAGATTTTTATAAAATAATTTTCCAGTTTTTCTGACCCAGTTTCTGTTCCAGGCTTCTATTAGTCGACTAAGTCAACTGACCTAGTCGACTAGGCAGAAGTCGGTCGACCGACGTGCACAATTCTGTGCACGTTTGGAGCCATTGGGACGGTCGACCGGGACGGTCGACCGGTCTGAGAGCAGAGCTCTCTGTTTGTTTGGGTCGACCGGCCGGTCGACCGTGGTTGCCCAAAGGTCATATTTTCGACCGTTGGCGGTCGACCGGGCCGGTCGACCGTTGCCTGTCAGAGCTGCCAGCTCAGCTCTAACGGCTAGTTTTGTATTGGGGCTATATATACCCCATCTCTTCATAGTTTTTGTAGAAGTTTTCAAGTGCAAAAATTCCAGACCTTCTTAAGTGTTTTTAAAGAGTTTTTCAAAAGTATTTGGGGCTTTAATCTTTCAATCTTTATTGTTTTAGGTTTTGAAAAAATCAAAGAAAAGAGGATTTTGGGAGATTTGTCTTGGTTTTCATTCTATATCTTTTGCAAGAATTTTCCCAAGTGTTTTTCTTTGTTGCTTGTTTTTCAAACACCTAGTTTTCCACACTTGAGCTATCTTCTATCCTAATCTATTAGGATCATTTGTTTTGTGGAAAAAGAAAAAGGAAAGAGGTTTGTGGTTGAAAGAGACCACTTATTGTAAACCCTTGATTTCTTGGTTGCTCCCTCTTTGGTAGAGGTTGAGGTTGTCATTTGGGTTGTTGGTTTGCTCCCTCTATTTTGAGGTGGAGATTGGTGTTTACTCCTCTTGGTGAGGTGGAGTTGGTTGTTGGTTTGTATCCCTCAAGTGTGAGGTGGATTGGTTGTTGTATTGGCTACGGGCCTACCCCTCGGTTGTGAGGTGGTTGTTTGAGAGAGGAGTTCGGTACTCCATTGTTGTAAAAATCCTTCTCGGTGAAGGTTCCCTCGGTGGGAGTCCTCGGTGGACGGTATAGTGGATTGGAAATCCTATACGGTGGTGTAGGCGGGAATGTAGAGCAAGGGTGCTCGAACCTCGAAACATATCATTGTGTTTGCATTTGATCCACTTGTCTCTAAACTCTCTCTCTTTACATTTGTGCAAAGCATCATACTTCATTCATATCATATTTGCTTGTGTTGAGCATAATTCATATTGTCATATCATATCTATTTGCTTGTGTTGTGCCTTGCATAATTCACATTGCTATATCTTGTATATGCTTGGTTGTTTGTGTGTGCCTCACTTGTACCTAATCAACAAGAGCTTCACATAGCACCTCAACCCATTCAAGGGGAATCAAGAGGAGTTAGTCCAGAGCCCTTCACGGGGAATTCGGCTACACTTGTTGATTGTACTAAGTGTGTTGCAAAATTTGCATTAGCTTCCGCATTTAGCGCACTTAGTTTTGCATTTAGTTTTAGATTAGCACAAACACCTATTCACCCCCCTCTAGGTGTTCCTTTCAATTGGTATCAGAGCTAGTGCTCCTGATACTTAGGCTTAACATCCTAAGAGTGAGATCCTTTTGGTTGCTAATCTTTTGTTTGCATTTGCTTGCTTGCACACATTTAGTTTACCATGGCTTTCATGACCCCACCTATGTTTGGCCCTTCCAACATTCATGTTTGGAAGATTAGGATGACCGTTTATTTACAAACCCTAGGTCATAAAGTTTACCTTACCATTACCAAGGAATTCTTCCTTAGTGATAGCAATCATATAGGGGCCAATGCACAAGCCCTAGAGGCCATTAGAAGCACATTATCTAAAGATTATCTTATGTGTGTTTCTAACATTGATTCCGCCTTTGCAGTGTGGAACAAATTGACAACAACAACCACCACCTCCGAGGTTCAAGTGCCAAACCAACCGGAGGAATCTAGTGGAGAGTCCGAGTCACAATGCTTCATGGTCCAAGGGAATGACTCCCTTGAGGTACATTCGGAACCCCACTTAGATAATGATGATTGTGCTAGTTCTTCAAATGATTTTGTTGATCCACATGCTTTGAATGAAGAACTATCCATTGTGTGTGAAAACTTAATAGAAAAATATAAGATTTTGAACAAGAAAAGTCTAGAAATTGAAAAAGAAAATAAGAGTTTGCATTCTAGACTTGATTGTGTTTTGCAAGAGGAGGTTGAGGTCTATAATGAAAGAGATGCATTAAGATCTCAATTAGAACTTGCATTAAAAGAAAATAAATTTTTAAAATCTAAAATGATTGTGAAACACTTTTGAAGAAAAATGAAACTTGTCTTCAAAAATTGATTTTGTTTTAAAAGAGAATGTTACTTTGAAAAATAAAATTATTTCTATTTCAAATGATTAGATATTTGTTTAAAGAAAAATGAAGTTTTGCAAAATAAGATTGATGCACATGTTTGCCATGCTAGTGTAGCTTCTTCATCTAGTCTACCTAATGCATGTACCTCTTCTTCTAGGATCAATGATGATATTTGTATGTTAAAGAAGAGAGTAGATTGTTTGGGCTCCACTATGAGCCAATGTACCATGAACCATACACGCTTGGAAACCTTGGTTCGTAAGAAACAAGTTCCAACTTTTATGCATGCACACCCTCCACGGCATACACATGCTCCACACGGACACTATCAACACATGTATGCTCATGTGTACACATGTGCACATTGTGGCCGAAAAGGCCATCTTGCTAAATTTTGCTATGATCGTCTACATGTTGAGAATTTAGCAAAGAAGTTGTTTGGGTTAGAGAAGGTACTAACCCCCATGGACCCAAGAAGATATGGGTACCAAAGACCACCCCTCCTATTATTTTTGATGTAGGTGTGGGCTCTCACATGACGTGAGAGTGATGACACCTTGGAGTGGATGCATTCCGATCTTCATGGAAATCAATTGGATGCATCACTTTCAAGGGAAGATTTGGTGGAGAGGACCACCTTTGTTTTGGAGAACTAGAGCGGTGCCCTCATTGGTTTTGGTATCGAATCTCTAACTCCTTATGTTTCCATGCTTTCCATGTTTATCTTTCATAGCATGATTTGATGTTTAGTGATCATCTTGAATATGCCATGTTAATTAGATTAGTGTTATACTTATTAGTTGGTTGAAACATCCATATTTTATATGGACTTATATTTTTTGTGTTTTCACCTTGGTTAAACTAATTTGTATGACCTAGATCTAATGCACATGCATGTACATATTGATCATATATGATTTGTATTTCATATCTTTGATGTTTATAGCATGTTTCATTATTTGGTGATTATTATGATAATGCCATGTTTATTAGATCCTTGACATGCATGTATAGCATTTTGAGACACCCATGTTTATATGGACCCATACTTTGTGTTCTCACCGTTTGTTAGCTATCATGTTTATCATAGGTTTAATAACATGTGGATTTGCATAATAATCATGTTTAAGTTTATCATGTTAATTTTTATTGTGTTTTGATACTTCATGTGTTGATTACATGTTTAGATGTTAGTTTTCATTAAGACTAGGATTTATACGTGTACATATAGTGGACCACAAATAAATCTATATATGTTGGGCTTGATTACTTTTTTGAACCCATTAGATGTGCTAGTATAGTCTAGTTTTGATGATTCATACATTTCAAACTTGTATTCCATTTTTGATTTGTTTTATGTGTATAAGTTTTCAATTCATGTATATGTGTATTTTGCCAAACTTTAAGATATGCATGTATACCCCTTGAGTCATTTGCCTTTCATGCAAATCTATATATATGGACTCAATTGAGTTTAGGGATATGTATGTATACTTATTGTGTTGACAATTCATACATATACCTTGAAATAAAATTTGTTTTGATGAAGATTTAGTTTTTCTTGTCTTTTGTGATTAATTGTTTAACTTCATGTATATGTCTATCTTGTCCAAACTATTAGATATACATGTTTATCCTTTTGAGCACGTGCCTTAATACATATATTTTGTGGACTCGTTGTGTTTGGATATGTATGTATACTTTAGTTTGTATTAGACATACATATGCCATGAAGGTTAAATAAGTTTTGATGATTTTCGTGTTTTCAATGTTTAAGGAATAATTGAGCTTAATTGCCAATCTTTCATGATTATGATCTTCACATTGTACTTGTACACTCACATTTATTGTTTACTCATGTGTTTGTTTTCTTGAGTCATATTTATGCTAAATTGATTATGAGTGTTGACTATTTTGTGAATTTCATATTTTCATGAAATATATTTGTTTTATTCCTTGCTTGAAGGATTTCGTACTAATTTTAAAAGTTTTTCCTATAATTAGTTCGTATTCTTCACTATGGTAGATATTTTCAAACAAAACTATATTTTCAAATCTATTTTTGAAAACCCCTACCTTCCATGGGAGGTTGGAAGGGAGATCATGTTCATGTATGCTTTACAAGTGAAAATCATTTAAAACTTGAACCTTGATTGGGAGGTATAGTAATATGATGTATACACTTGAACTTATTGCTATGTCAATTGGTATCATTGAACTCTTTCAATTGGTATCATTTTGATCTTTTTGTATACTCATATGTTTATTGTGTATGTATATTTTCAATTGATATCATCTATTGGTGATTGGTACTCATTCTATTTCATACACATATACTTGTTTTGTAGCCCAGTTTTTGATTGGATGAAAATAATATTACTATAACAATAAATGAAACAATAACAATGTAGTAGCAAATAAATAAGTAAGAGAGAGAGAGAGAGAGAGTCGACATGCGATGTATACCAGCCTACTCCACTACCTAGAGGTCTCTTCTTTAGGATTTCAAACCAATCTTCGGTTAGTTGCTTTCTTTCCCCCTAGAAGCATATACCTTGTACTAACTTTTTAAGTAGTTAGATTTACACCTACTTTTTCCAGGTAGAAGTCTAAACCTTTACAATAGCTTTCTTTACAGGTAGAAGTTTAGACCATATATTCTACATCCTTTCCGTGTAGAAGTGTAGACCTTCTCAAGTGATGGGATTTCTTCATCTAAAATAATCACAACAAGAATATTGTTCTCTATACAAGGTGAACCAATATAACTCAAATACCAATAAAAAATAAATACAATTTGAGACTCTACTAGCAAGAAGAATCAAGACAAGTATAACTTGACACTTTAGATAAATCAAAATAAAATCTTTAGATCAAAAAACTTTGAGCGCTTTTGAAAAGACTGAGAAATTAGCATAGAAAATATAAAACAATATCTCAATCAAAAAGCATGAAAGTACAAAAGTATCTTGAATCTTTAAATAGAGAAGGAAAAATTAGCTCTTTAAAATATTTGATCAAGAATAGATTTAGATAAAAGAATGAATAGGATGAAAATTTTAGATCTTAAATTCTTGAGTGCTATGAAGAAGATTGAGAGAAATGAATAACAAGCGTACATCAATTCTCAATCACAACTAAAAGGTACAAATAAATCACTCTATTTAAAAAATGAAGAAATAAGCTTAAAAAAAAATAAAAGTAAAGCATGGATTTGTAGATCTAGATGCTTAGAGATGTAAAAATTGTAAGCCATGCTATAGAGTCTTGAGAAGAACTTTTAGAAAGATTGAGATCAAGAATAGAAGTTGAAAATCAAGTCTCAATTACCACACTAAAGATCACGTTGAATCACTCTTGAAGAAGATAAAAATTACGCTTGAGAGAGTGAAGAATAGCCTTGAAAATTTTGGAAGAGAAGCTCTTGAAAATTTTTTCAAGTGTGTGTGAGATGTTTTTTCCAAAAGATGTTCAAATAGTGTTGAGAAGGGCATTTATAGAGAAAGTAAGAAAAGAGTGGGTGAGAAAAAGTTCTCCCCAAAATTTTGTGCAAAAAGCTCCTTAAAATAAAAAGTTATGTCCATCGGATCAACCGCTAAGACCTGCTAGTTGATCCAAATGAACGCTCAACACTTATGACCAGTTCCATGTGTCACACGATGCGGATGATCCACTATTTTGGCGATCGACCCAGCTATGGACAAATATTTATAACGGTATGAAGAAATTTTTTTGTTACAGAAAAAGTACTGTTAATTTAGAATAAAATATTATAAAGTATTTAGAAGAAATCCGCAAAATTTTTAAAAACATCAATCGCTCAATCAACCAAAGGTCGATCCTATATGAGAGAAAAACTGGGTTGGCGGATGATCGATCGACCCAGCGGCTGAATAGATTGTGATCGAGAATGGAAAACTGACAAGAAACGGTTGATCAAACGGTTCTAGCGGCCGACCCAAATGCCCCAAGAAACAGTTTTGAAAAGTAAATAGCTTGTACTTAAATGACCATAACTTGAGTTGCAGATCTTAGATTGATATAAAATAATATTCGTTGGAAAGTAGACTTCAAGATCTTTTGATTGGTACGTGGAATGGTATGGTTGGAAATATATAACAAGTATAATCTAAATTTAAAAGTAAGAGACAAGGAGAGCTCAAAAATTCATATTGGTGAACTGCTTTTGAAAAAATACGAGAAAATTTGAATAATATTAATAAATATATGAGAAATATGTAAATCAGCTGACACAAGAGGCAACTCCGCTAAATATCGCACTCAAAAATTATATCTCCTAATTTTTCTTTTCATGATCCAACTGCATATTATCATCTTCATATTTTAGGATGTACATATAAAAAATCATATGATTTGAAATTCGTTTACTCATTGATCTAATCATTTCTTTTTATTCTACTATTAAAAAATCGTTAATGTTTGAACTCAAAGAAAATGGAGTATACAAACTCCAAATCAGGTGAATTTTATATATATATATCTTAAAATATGAAGATGATAATGTGTGATTGAATCTTGAAAAATCAATCGAAAACTTGAGTTTTGAGCACTGACATAGGACAGAGTTGCATCCTCTATCAGCTGATTCCAATTTTTCTCTAAATATATAATCAAAGTATTTAGCCCCAAAATGATACTTTGAACATAATTAAAAGTTTTTGGGCAATTTAATAAAACTTTGAATAGAATACACTTTAAATCAAAATTAATGGGTATACACAAGTGTGAAAATGCAATCTAGTATTGATCCAACAAATTCAAACTCGCAAAACATTATTTAAATGCCTCTGAAAAAATATGACTAAATTTGTCTAAATTCCATTAGGCATAAAATCAAAGTTTATAAACCTAAATAAATAATTTAAATATAATTTAAAAGCTTCTGGGCATATCAATAAAACTTGAGAGAAATCATACTTGATTTTAAATCAAAATGAATATACACAAATATGAAAATTGATTTTGGTTCCAAATTAAGTTCTTGCCTTAGTTCTTCATACCTTATTCATGAAATCCTAATGAATTTTCACGCTATAAGCTATGTAAGTTCTTCAATCTTGAATCTTCAAACGAAGTGCTTTTGAATATGCAATGTGAAAGTTTTATGACTTCTTGAATTTTCAAGGTTTTAATTATCTCCTTGAAGTCCCAATAGATATTGAAAGTTTATCTTCATGGCTTCTTGAATCTTCAAGTGATTGGCTTCAAATTAATATGGATATTAAGTTGCTTTAGGAGTTATATTTTTACCACCTCCAATTTGAATTTTGCATTGTAAGCTCATACCATCCAACCTCCTTTATAGTTTCATAGTATTTATTTGCTATAGAATAACATATTTAGTACAAAACACACTCCATAGAGCATTAGTAACTTAAATGGTTTGTTAATCATCAAAATAAGATATTATTGACTCAAATATACATGAGGCCAACAATCTCCCTCTTTTGGTGATGACAAACAATCAATACAAATATATACTTGCAATGAATATGGTACAAATATGATACAAAGTATAATACAAGCTTGTGAAACTTATGTATCAAGTTAAAAACATTATAGTGTTTATTATTGCAAGTATATTTCCATAATCTTTCTCCTCCTTTGTCATTAACAAAAATTAGGGGTAAAAATAATAATTATAATAATAAAGAAAAGAGGATGAAATATATCAATGTGACATGAATAAAGACTTTCCCTTTTGTGCAAAGACAAATAATCAAAGAATGATATCATCAAAACATAAGAGTGAAAAAAATACGGTGTGTGATAAAGAATTTTAATTCAAGTATTGGGTACTTCGATTAAAGTGAGAGATGCATCCATATACACTTATATATCTTCCACAACTGAAACTATAGGTAAGAATGATGTATCAACTGGTAGATGTATCTGTGCAATAGCAAGAAGGATCATCAAGAATATAGAGCAATTTTAACTTAAAAGTTCTTCAAAAATCAAGATAAAATATTGCTACAAAACTCATGCCAAAATTCAAATTTCATTTAAGGGTTGTTTTGCTAGGGGTGGAAGTGAGGAATTGAGAAAGTAAGGAAGTAGTAATAGTTTTTTTTGGAACTTGAGAATTTTATAAAAGTTTTCTGGTGTTTGGATGTTGTTGGGAAATGTGATTTGAAAAATGTTACGTCTTTTTCGGTGTTTGGATGGTAATATGGAAGCGTAAGTGAAAAAAATTGACCACAAAATTAACCATAAAATTATATTAAAATAAAAATTAATTAAAAAAATAAAAATTAGACTGTAATTAGAATGCAAGTGAGATTTACATGATCTCAAAATTAACTATTTTGAGTTGCAACTTATTATAAATGAGATTTACATCATCACAAAATTAACTGTAGCAGCCTGAAAGTGAGAAAATGATTGTGTAAAAGAGAAAATAGAATAGGAGGGGTTTTCTTATTTTCCTTTTTCGGTGTTTGGATAGATAAGAAAGTGAGAAATGACATTTCCCCATTTTCCTACTTCCCCCACTTCCTTGAATTCAAACAACCCCTAAATGAAAATCAATAAAATATTCATAAGAAAAATAGTGTCAATCTTAAGGCACCCCTTACATATATGTACAATAAAGTTATAAAGAAAGGAGATGTTAAGCTCCCCTGCATACATGCATTACACAGAGATAAGATGTTAAGCTCCACTGATTGCAAGCACACATACAATGGAAGAGATGTTAAGCCCTCTTAGGGGCCGTTTGTTTCGCGTAAAACTCCGTAATTCGTAAATGACTTACTACCCTGTTACAACTACGGCGTTTGTTTGGACCGTAATTCGTAAAAGACTTACGTAACTCAACTAACACTCACTTGCAACCCAGTTACCACTCACTTACAGCCCAGTTACAGTTAATTTTGTGGTCATACAAATTTGTAATATTTTTTATATTAATATTAAATTTTTTAATATTTAACTTTTTTTAATATTTATTTGCAGTATTAAAACTTTTCAAATCACCAAATAGTTAATTTTGTGGTCAACTTTTTCACTTACGACTTATACATTACGACAACCAAACACCGTAAAGTACAATACACTTTCCCACTTTACAATTTTATATTACCAACCAAACACCGTAAAATTTACATACATGTAACTCATTTACAATTGTAAAAGACTTTACCAATTACAACTACGAATTACGGCCAGTTACGACAACCAAACAGACCCTTACACAACACATCATAAATGAATATATAGAGGAGATGTTAGGCTCCCTCGCATATATACAAAATGTTGGCCTAAAGGCCTATCACTCTAGTTTTGATGATGATCAACTCATGTAGTTATATTTGCTAATGATCTTGTTTAATTAGTGACAGATTCTTTATCAAGATCTTAGTAGGTGCAAAGCTCAACAAAGGATTAAATGTCAAGATTTGGAGCTAGCACGGGGTGATCCAAGGAGCTTTGGATCAAGCTTGGACCAAGTCAAGAAGATGAGAAGCCTTCAAGGGAAGACTTCAAGAAATTGAAGACTTGTGTCTAGGTATAAAATTTATTTGTTTTAGATAAAAATGTAAAGGATAGAATAGATTGGTGGATTGCTCAAGTCATATCACACACACACTCTTGATAGAATTGTTTTCATGATAAAAATTTCATTTCATAAAAGATTTTCTTGTTAAGAAAAGATTTTCATTGTGACAAAATTCTATTTGGTTCTTGGTATTTCAAGTTTACATATCTTATATCCAAAACCAAGTTTAGTGCTTTATGTCAAAAACTAGATATTTCATCTTGATTGTGTAGTGGATCATATCCATACACACTATGCTTTAAAGTATATCTTGTTTTTGTATTTGATGAAAATTTGGAAAAACATGTTGTTTTAGAAAAACAGTTTTTTTTATTATGAGCCAATATTTCCAAGTTACAAAAAATAGTCAAATCTTTAATAACATGCCTTGATTTTGTGCAAGCATGTTTCTATATCATAAAACTATTTTTTGTAGAATTTCTAAGTATTTATGGGATTTTTTATTAAGCCAAAAAGACCAATCTTTAATCCCAAAATTTTCAGGTTCTGGCAGTTCTGATTTTTCAGAACTGACAGTGGCCAGTCGACCGGGTCGGTCGACCGGACGTGCACAGACGTGCACGCCTGTGTGCACTGGAGAACGGTCGACCGTGCCGGTCGACCGCTTCAGAGAGTCTGCTCTCTGGAAATTCCGGTCGACCGCCCCGGTCGACCGACAGAGAAGTAATTCTCTGTTCCAGGTGCGCGGTCGACCGGGCCGGTCGACCGGAGGCTCCAACGGTCGGATTCTTGACCGTTGGCGGTCGACCGGACCGGTCGACCGGCAGCTCTGACAGAGCCCAACGGTCAGATTTTTCTGGCCTCTATAAAAGGGGGTTTTGTCATTGTTTTTGAGCCAAGATTTTTGGAGACCTTAGAGCCTGTTTTCTCATATTCATTTCAGAGGTTTTTCTCCACAAAAATAGTGAGCTAATACTTCCAATCAAAAGGGAAGATTTTATTAGAGTGTAAAGTGATTTCTTGAGATTTTCACCAAAGATTCTTTCCTTGCTTTCTCACACAAACACTTGAGCATCCATTGAGCTATTCATCCTATAGGTGTTGTAGTGAGAGTTTTTGTAGGTGATCAAGTGTTTAGATCACCAAGATTTCATCTTCTAATTTGAGGAGACGGGCAAGTGTGCTCGTGGTTGTTTAGGGTTCGGGTGCGAACTCTTGTAGCTTGAGGTGCGGCCTCGACGAGCCGTGGGCTTGTGGTGTGTAAGGGACCTTGGGAGTCCGAGGGCTTGTAGGTGTTGCGGCACCAAGGAGAGATCCGGTTGGATCGTGCATAGTGAAAATCCTTCGTGTGTCGAAGGCGGGGATGTAGAGCAAGTGTGCTCGAACCTCGAAACAAACCCTTTGTGTTTGCGATTGCTCACTCTTTCTCTCTTACTCTTTTTGTCTCACTTATATCTTGCGTTACTTTATAGTCTTTATCTCTTATATGCATGATATACCTTTGTGCTCATAATTGCTATACTTGCTTGGGATTGTTATTAACACTAGTATTCAACCAAGAGAGCCAATGCGGCACCTCAACCCATTCAAGGGGAATCTAGAGGAGTTTGTCCAGAGCCTCGCAAGGGGAATTCGGCAACACTCTTGTGTTATACATAAGTGTTCAATTAAAAGAAGTTTAATTTGGTCAACTTAGTTTTAATTCCGCATTATTTGTTCATAAGTGACCATTAGATTAGCCATCACCTATTCACCCCCCCTCTAGGTGATCTTACAATTGGTATCAGAGCCAAGTGCTCTTGATATTGGGTCTAACAACCTAGAGTTAAAGATCCTACTTTTAGGCTAATCACAATATTTTGTACACACACCATGGACTTCATGTCTCCACCCACCTTTGACATCCTTAACATCCAAATTTGGAAGGTTAAGATGTCATTGTACCTCAAAGCCTGAGGATTTAATGTCTATCTTGCCACTACTAATAATGCTTATTCTTTAGATGGTAAGAACATTGAGGCTAATGCAAAAGCCCTTCATGCTATCAAGTCAACCCTAAATGATGATTATTTATCTAGGGTTTCTAATGTTGAATCGGCTTTTGTAGTATGGAACATCATCACCTCCCTCGACGAAAAAGATCTATACTATGCGGGGAGTGACTCGGACGGTGGAAGCGACACCTCCAACGCATGCTTTATGGTCCAAGGGGATGACCCCCTTGAGGTAAATTCTGAATCCGATGATGAGGACATGTCATATGATGAGCTATCTACTTTTGTCATCTTTTGCTTGAAAAATATGACATGATTAGAAAAGAAAATAAAAATTTGAAAAAGAACATTGCTTGCATGCATATAGAACAAGATTCATTAGAAGTAATATTGCATGCTTAGAATTAGAAAATAATAATTTGAAAAAGGATTTTGATTGCATGCTTACAGAAAATAATTCTTTTAAATCTAAGATTGCATGTTTAGAAAAGGAAAATAAAGATTTAAAAAATGAGAATGTTTCCTTGATTGCTAAATTGAATGATTTATGTGAAGGGAACACTATTTTGAAAAATAAGATTGATTTGGTGGAAAAACAAAAGGAAGATGTTTTTCAAGAAAATATTACTTTGAAAAGAAAATTTATTGAAAAAGAAAAAGATTTTGTTTCACAAAAGAAAAAGAAAAATGATCATATATCTCATCATGCTTTACATGCCACCACAAATGAGATAAATGTTTTGAAAAATAAAATGGATAATTTGAGTTCAACTTTGAACTCTTATGCATTTAATCATACTAAGTTGGAGTCAATGTTTTCAAAGAAACAAACTCCTCATGTTCATGCACATCACTCTCATCATCATGCTTATGTTGCACAACATGATCACACTCCTACACATAAGCATACTAAGGTGTACGTATGTACACATTGTGGCCGCAAAGGCCATTTAGCAAAATTTTGTTTTGATAAGAAACCTCATTTATATTTTGCTAAGTATAAAAGATTTTGGGATCCTTACAATAAAGCTAACCCCAAAGGACCCAAGAAAGTATGGGTACCAAAACCCCCACCTTTTGATTTTGATGTAGGTGAGGGCTCTCACAAAACGTGAGAGGATTGGTGCCTTGATAGCGGATGCAATGGACATGATGGACAAACTTTTGGATGCATTGCTATCAAGGAAATTTTGGTGGGTCAACCACCATGCTAGGAGCTTTGGAGTTGGTAACGATTTCTAAACTCCTATTTTATTTATGTACATGCTTTTATTTTTATAATATCATTCATAGCATGTTCATGTTTTAAGATTTTATGTGCTTCATGTGGCATTTACATGCTTAAATATAGAATGTGTCAAAACTTGCATTTATACATATATGAATAGTGAACTACAATTGACTCATATATATTTGAACTTCATGCTCATTTGTATCCACTATATGCATGTGTATAGGCTAGTTTTGATGATTCGGTCATTTATACTTGTTATGCCTATCTTTGATCTTACTTCATGTATATGTGTGTTTAATTCAAATCTAATAAATATACATGTATACCCTTGAGTCATTTGCCTTCATGCAATATATATTGGACTCTTTTCATATTTGGGATATGTATGCATATTGTTAGAATTGGATAAATCATACATATACCATGAAGATTAGTATTTTAAATAAATAATAAAAAAAATGATTTTTCATGTTTTTGATTTGTACAACAAAATGTGATTTATGATCTTTTTGAGCTTGAATGACTATTTTATAAAAATGCTATTTACATGATCTTTTGAACACTCATCTTTATGATACAAAATATTTTGAGCTTTATAGACCATGAGTGATTAAATCTTTATGTATTTAGCAATGCTTTATGAAAAATATATGATTTGTTTAAGATGAAAAATAAGATTTTCATGAGATTCATGCTTCACTTTCTATTTTCATGAAAATACCATTTACATAACCATTGAACACTCATCTTTTATGATAAAAGATAATTTTTGAGCTTTATGGACTATGAGTGCTTGAACTTTATGTATTTAGTATTATTCATGGAAAACATTTGACTTTGTATTTTTGAAACTAGTTTGTCAAAAATCCATTTAAACTAGTTATCTATTCTTCAAATTGATTCACATGATCCTATTTGTAATCATATGGATAAATTCTTTTGTATTTTCAAAATTTATTTGATTCTCAATGATTTGAATATTAGTTTAAATGTTAGCATTTGTCAACACTTGGATTTATACTTATACACATTATGGATCACAAATAAATCTATATATGATTGGGTTTGAATGCTTATTTGTGCCCATTAGGTGTGCTAGTATAGCCTAAGTTTTGATGATTATTACATTTTAAACTTGTATTCCCATTTTAGATTTATGCTATGATCATGTGCCTTCATTTCATGTATATGTTTGTCTTGCCAAAACATTAAGATATACATGGATACCTCTTGAGTCATTTGCCTTTCATGCAAATCTATAAATGGACTCAGTTGTGTTTTAAGGATATGTATGTATACTTAATGTCTTGTCAAAACATACATATATCTTGAAATATAAATTTTTGTTTTTAATAAAATTTTGTAATTTTTCAATAAAATTTTTGTGATGGATTTCATGATTTCAAAATTTTAAGGAATATTGAGTTTTATTGCTATTTTTGACTTACTCCTTGATTGAAGGATTCCGTACTAGTTGTTAAACACCTTCATTTAACTAGCTCGAATTCTTCATGTGGTAGATTTTATGATATATACACTTAAGCTTAATTTTCAATTGGTATCATTGGATAGTTCAATTGGTATCAATATGACCTCTTATTGTGTATACTCATATGTTGTTCTTTCATATATGTATGTATCTACTTAAATTGATATTATCTTTTCATACATATATGTGATCTTTTGTGCTTGATTTACACACATATATTATATACTATATGTTTGCTTATCAAGATTTTGGTTTTAAAAAAAAATATTTGATATGAACTTGTGTTTTGTATTGCCTATATGCAAGAAGAGCTTAACATCTCTCTTACATATAGATTCATGTTGAGTGTATTGTGTATTGAGGAGCTTAACATCTCTTCTTTATATGGTACACGTGTGTAGGGGGAGCTTCACATCTCCTCTTATGCATTACATAATATGTGTTATGTGAGTTAGGGCTTGTCATCCCTTCTTTATGTAATGCATATGTGTAGGGAAGTTAACTTAGCGTCTTCCTCTTCATGAATGTATATCTCATATAAATCTTATTGATTGATTTGATTTTACCCTCCTTGATTTCCTTATTTTTGACAAAAAGGGGGAGAAAATTTGTTTGATGATTTGAACTTTGAACCCTTTGTTGATGATTGACAAAAAGGGGAGAAGTATTTGAGTTATATGCATGATTTCCTTAAGGGGGAGAAGTATTTGTTCCTTACTTAAGGGAGAGAAAGATTTTGAGATGATTTGAGTTTTTATACTTGTGCTTTTACTCATGCATAGCAATAATATAATAAGATAAAAGTTTGAGAAAAAAAAGATTTGTGCATTCATTTGCATACATGTGCATTCATTTGCATACATATTTATGTGCTTTAATGTCATATCTAGTTATTTCTTTTGATGCATGAGTTAAGGGGGAGCTTCTTTGAAGCTTTACTTTAATCCATGCATATATAACTTCATGAGTTTTGTCATCATCAAAAAGGGGGAGATTGTTGGCCTAAAGGCCTATCACTCTAATTTTGATGATGATCAACTCATGTAGTTATATTTGCTAATGATCTTGTTTAATTAGTGACAGATTCTTTATCAAGATCTTAGTAGGTGCAAAGCTCAACAAAGGATTAAATGTCAAGATTTGGAGCTAGCACGGGGTGATCCTGTAAGATCACCTAGAGGGGGGGTGAATAGGTGATGGCTAATCTAATGGTCACTTATGAACAAATAATGCGGAATTAAAACTAAGATGACCAAATAAAACTTCTTTTAATTAAACACTTATGTATAACACAAGAGTGTTGCCGAATTCCCCTTGCGAGGCTCTGGACAAACTCCTCTAGATTCCCCTTGAATGGGTTGAGGTGCCGCGTTGGCTCTCTTGGTTGAATACAAGTGTTAGACAATCAATCCCAAGCAATTATATAACAATTAAGCACAAGGGTATATCAAGCATATAAAGATAGACA
Source organism: Agave tequilana (assembly GCA_038442645.1). Lineage (NCBI taxonomy): Eukaryota > Viridiplantae > Streptophyta > Magnoliopsida > Asparagales > Asparagaceae > Agave > Agave tequilana. The sequence goes on from JAVJIF010023700.1 coordinate 33,519, forward strand.
ATAATTGAATGCAAGATATAAAAGAGACAAAGAGAGAGAGAGAGAGATAGAGTGAGCAATCGCAAACACAAAGGGTTTGTTTCGAGGTTCGAGCACACTTGCTCTACATCCCCGCCTTCGACACACGAAGGATTTCCACTATGCACGATCCAACCGGATCTCTCCTTGGTGCCGCAACACCTACAATCCCTCGGACTCCCAAGTCCCTTACACACGCAAGTCCACCGACTCGCCGAGGCCGCACCTTGCACCACAAGAGTTCACACCCGAACTCCACACCACAACGAGCACACTTGCCCGTCTCCTCAAAGAACAAGATGAAATCTTGGTGATCTAAACACTTGATCACCTACAAAACTCTCACTACAACACCTATAGGATGAATAGCTCAATGGATGCTCAAGTGTTTGTGTGAGAAAGCAAGAAAGAATCTTTGGTGAAAATCTCAAGAAATCACAATAAACACTCTTATAAAATCTTCCCTTTTGATTGGAAGTATTAGCTCACTATTTTTTGTGGAGAAAAACCTCTGGAATGAATATGAGAAAACAGGCTCTAAGGTCTCCAAAATCTTGGCTCAAAACAATGACAAAACCCCCTTTTATAGAGGCCAGAAAAATCTGACCGTTGGGCTCTGTCAGAGCTTCCGGTCGACCGGTCCGGTCGACCGGCAACGGTCAAAATCCGACCGTTGCAGCCTCCGGTCGACCGTCCTGGTCGACCGCGCAACTGGAGAAGAGAGTAAACTCTCTGTCGGTCGACCGGCCCGGTCGACCGAGATTTCCTGAGAGCCAAGCTCTCTGAAGCGGTCGACCGGTCCGGTCGACCGTTCTCCAGTGCACACAGGCGTGCACGTCTGTGCACGTCCGGTCGACCGACCCGGTCGACCGGCCACTGTCAGTTCTGAAAAATCAGAACTGCCAGAACCTGAAAATTTTGGGATTAAAGATTGGTCTTTTTGGCTTAATAAAAAATCCCATAAATACTTAGAAATTCTACAAAAAATAGTTTTATGATATAAAAACATGCTTGCATAAAATCAAGGCATGTTATTAAAGATTTGACTATTTTTTGTAACTTGGAAATATTGGCTCATAATAAAAACTGTTTTTTTCTAAATCAACATGTTTTTCCAAATTTTCATCAAATACAAAACAAGATATACTTTAAAGCATAGTGTGTATGGATATGATCCACTACACAATCAAGATGAAATATCTAGTTTTTTGACATAAAGCACTAAACTTGGTTTGGATATAAGATATGTAAACTTGAAATACCAAGAACCAAATAGAATCTTGTCACAATGAAAATCTTTTCTTAACAAGAAAATCTTTTATGAAATGAAATTTTTATCATGAAAACAATTCTATCAAGAGTGTGTGTGTGATATGACTTGAGCAATCCACCAATCTATTCTATCCTTTACATTTTTATCTAAAACAAATAAAAATCTTATACCTAGACACAAGTCTTCAACTTCTTGAAGTCTTCCCTTGAAGGCTTCTCATCTTCTTGACTTGGTCCAAATGCAATCCACCGAGCTCATCTCTAGATGTGTTCTAGATGCATAGGCTCGTGAATCGACCGGTGCTAGCTTCCAACTTGTCTTTAAATCCTTTGTTGAAGCTCCACACCTACTAAGATCTTGATAAAGAATCTGTCACTAATTAAACACAAGATCATTAGTAATCATAACTTCATGAGTTGATCATCATCAAAACTAGAGTGATGGGCCTTTGGGCCAACAATCTCCCCCTTTTTGATGATGACAAAACTCATGACGTTATATATGCATGGATTAAAGTAAAGCTTCAAAGAAGCTCCCCCTTAACTCATGCATAATAAATAAGCAATAGATATTCAATGAAGCACGTGAATATGTATGCAAGTATGGAGATAAAACATGCAACTCTTATTTGCAATACAAATATATATATATGCATAAATACAAATCTTATACAACCTTAAGTAAGGAAGACAAATACTTCTCCCCTTAAGTAAGGAAATCATGCATATATCACAAATACATCACAAATACTTCTCCCCCTTTTTGTCAATCATCAACAAAGGGTTCAAAGTAAAAGCAAATCAAAACAAATTTTTCTCCCCCTTTTTGTCAAAAATAAGGAAATCAAGGAGGGTAAAATCAAATCAATCAATAAGATTTATATGCGATATACATTCATGAAGAGGAAGACGCTAAGTTAACTTCCCTACACATATGCATTACATGAAGAAGGGATGACAAGCCCTAACTCACATAACACATATTATGTAATGCATAAGAGGAGATGTAAAGCTCCCCCTACACACGTGTACCATATAAAGAAGAGATGTTAAGCTCCTCAATACACAATACACTCAACATGAATCTATATGTAAGAGAGATGTTAAGCTCTCCTTGCATATAGGCAATACAAAACACAAGTTCATATCAAATATATTTTTTTTTAAAACCAAAATCTTGATAAGCAAACATATAGTATATAATATACGTGTGTAAATCAAGCACAAAAGATCACATATATGTATGAAAAGATAATATCAATTGAAGTAGATGCATACATACATGAAAGAACAAAATATGAGTATACACAATAAGAGGTCATATTGATACCAATTGAAAATATCCAATGATACCAATTGTAAGATTAAGCTTAAGTGTATATATCATAAAATCTACCACATGAAGAATTCGAACTAGTTAAATGAAGGTGTTTAACAACTAGTACGAAATCCTTCAATCAAGGAATAAGTCACAAGTTTTTCATGAAATACCAATGAAACACATGGCACTAAAAAGCACTCTTTCCATAAAGTCCATATCAAAAAGAAGTGAGTGTGCTAGTGTTATGTGGAACATGGTATCATGAAAAATAGCAATAAAACTCAATATTCCTTAAAATTTTGAAATCATGAAATCCATCACAAAAATTTTATTGAAAAATAAAAAAAAAATTTTTTTTTATTAAAAACTAAAATTTTTATTAAAAACAAAAATTTATATTTCAAGATATATGTATGTTTTGACAAGACATTAAGTATACATACATATCCTTAAAACACAATTGAGTCCATATATAATTTGCATGAAAGGCAAATGACTCAAGAGGTATCCATGTATATCTTAATGTTTTGGCAAGACAAACATATACATGAATGAAAGCACACGATCAAAGCATAAATCCGAAATGGGAATACAAGTTTAAAATGTAATAATCATCAAAACTTAGGCTATACTAACACACCTAATGGGCACAAATAAGCATTCAAACCCAATCATATATAGATTTATTTGTGATCCATAATGTGTATAAGTATAAATCCAAGTGTTGACAAATGCTAACATTTAAACTAATATTCAAATCATGAATCATCAAATAAATTTTGAAAATACAAAAGAATTTATCCATATGATTTCAAATAGGATCATGTGAATCAATTTGAAGAATAGATAACTAGTTTAAATGGATTTTTGACAAACTAGTTAAAGATCCTTCAAAAATACAAAGTCAAATGTTTTCCATGAATAATACTAAATACATAAAAGTTCAAGCACTCATAGTCCATAAAGCTCAAAAATATTTTGTATCATAAAGATGAGTGTTCAAAAGATCATGTAAATAGCATTTTTATAAAAATAGTCATTCAAGCTCAAAAAGATCATAAATCACATTTTGTTGTATGAATCAAAAACATGAAAAATCCTTTTTTTTTATTTAAAATACTAATCTTCATGGTATATGTATGATTTATCCAATTCTAACAATATGCATACATATCCCAAATATGAAAAGAGTCCAATATATATTGCATGAAGGCAAATGACTCAAGGGGTATACATGTATATTTATTAGATTTGAATTAAACACACATATACATGAAGTAAGATCAAAGATAGGCATAACAAGTATAAATGACCGAATCATCAAAACTAGCCTATACACATGCATATAGTGGATACAAATGAGCATGAAGTTCAAATATATATGAGTCAATTGTAGTTCACTATTCATATATGTATAAATGCAAGTTTTGACACATTCTACATTTAAGCATGTAAATACCACATGAAGCACATAAAATCTTAAAACATGAACATGCTATGAATGATATTATGGAAATAAAAAGCATGTACATAAATAAAATAAGAGTTTAGAAATTGTTACCAACTTCAAAGCTCCTAGCATGGTGGTTGACCCACCAAAATTTCCTTGATAGCAATGCATCCAAAAGTTTGTCCATCATGTCCATTGCATCCGCTATCAAGGCACCAATCCTCTCACGTTTTGTGAGAGCCCTCACCTACATCAAAATCAAAGGGTGGGGGTTTTGGTACCCATATTTTCTTGGGTCCTATGGGGTTAGTCTTGTAAGGAACCCAAGCATTTTTATTTTTATCAAAAATAAGAACATTTAACCTTTCATAACAAAATTTTCTTAGATGGCCTTTGCGGCCACAATGTGTACATGTGTACACCTTAGCATACTTATGAGTGGGAGTGTGAGCATGATGTGCATCATAAGTATGGTCATGATGATGATGTGCATGAGTATGAGGAACTTGTTTCTTTTGAAACAAGGATTCCAATCTAGTATGATTGAATGCACATGAGCTCAAATTAGAGCTCAAATTATCAATTTTATTTTTCAAATTTTTAATCTCATTTTGATCAATGTGTGCATGAGAAGCATGATGAGATATATAATCACTTTTCTTTTTCTTTTGAGAAACAAAATCTTTTTCTTTTTCACAAATTTTTCTTTTCAAAGATTTATTTTCTTGAAAAACATCTTCTTTTTGTTTTTCCACCAAATCAATCTTATTTTTCAAAAACATATTTCCTTCACATAAAACATTCAATTTAGACATCAAGGAAATATTCTCATTTTTTAAATCTTCATTTTCTTTTTCTAAGCATGCCATTTTATTTTCTAAAGAAACTTTATCATTAAGCATGGCATCAAAATTCTTTTTCAAAATGTTATTTTCTTTTTCTAAACATGCAATGTTAGATTTAAAAGAATCTTGTTCTATATGCATGCAAGCAATGTCCTTTTTCAAATTTTTATTTTCCCTTTTAATCATGTCATATTTCTCAAGAATTGTTTGGCAAAATGAAGTGAGCTCATCATATGACATGTCCTCATCATCGGATTCGGCGTTTACCTCAAGGGGTTATCCCCTCGGACCATATAGCATACGTTGGAGATGTCGCTTCCAACGTCCGAATCACTCCCCGCATAGTATAGGTCCTTTTCGCCAAGGGAGGTGATGATGTTCCAAGCTACAAAAGCCGATTCAATGTTAGAAACCCTAGATAAATAATCATCATTTAGGGTACATTTAAGAGCATGAAGGGCTTTTGCATTAGCCTCAATGTACTTGCTATTTGAACAATAATCATTATTAGTAGTAGCAAGATAAGCATGAATTCCTAAGGCCTTGAGGTACAATGACATCTTAACCTTCCAAGTTTGGATGTTAAGAATATCAAAGGTGGGTGGTGACATGAAGTCCATGGTGAGGTGTGTGTGTACAAAAATATTGTGATTAGCCTAAAAGGAGGATCTTTAACTCTTAGGTTGTTAGACCCAAATCAAGAGCACTAGCTCTGATACCAATTGTAAGATCACCTAGAGGGGGGTGAATAGGTGATGGCTAATCTAATGGTCACTTATGAACAAATAATGCGGAATTAAAACTAAGATGACCAAATAAAACTTCTTTTAATTAAACACTTATGTATAACACAAGAGTGTTGCCGAATTCCCCTTGCGAGGCTCTGGACAAACTCCTCTAGATTCCCCTTGAATGGGTTGAGGTGCCGCGTTGGCTCTCTTGGTTGAATACAAGTGTTAGACAATCAATCCCAAGCAATTATATAACAATTAAGCACAAGGGTATATCAAGCATATAAAGATAGACAATAATTGAATGCAAGATATAAAAGAGACAAAGAGAGAGAGAGAGAGATAGAGTGAGCAATCGCAAACACAAAGGGTTTGTTTTGAGGTTCGAGCACACTTGCTCTACATCCCCGCCTTCGACACACGAAGGATTTCCACTATGCACGATCCAACCGGATCTCTCCTTGGTGCCGCAACACCTACAATCCCTCGGACTCCCAAGTCCCTTACACACGCAAGTCCACCGACTCGCCGAGGCCGCACCTCGCACCACAAGAGTTCACACCCGAACTCCACACCACAACGAGCACACTTGCCCGTCTCCTCAAAGAACAAGATGAAATCTTGGTGATCTAAACACTTGATCACCTACAAAACTCTCACTACAACACCTATAGGATGAATAGCTCAATGGATGCTCAAGTGTTTGTGTGAGAAAGCAAGGAAAGAATCTTTGGTGAAAATCTCAAGAAATCACAATAAACACTCTTATAAAATCTTCCCTTTTGATTGGAAGTATTAGCTCACTATTTTTTGTGGAGAAAAACCTCTGGAATGAATATGAGAAAACAGGCTCTAAGGTCTCCAAAAATCTTGGCTCAAAACAATGACAAAACCCCCTTTTATAGAGGCCAGAAAAATCTGACCGTTGGGCTCTGTCAGATCTTCCGGTCGACCGGTCCGGTCGACCGGCAACGGTCAAAATCCGACCGTTGCAGCCTCCGGTCGACCGTCCCGGTCGACCGCGCAACTGGAGAAGAGAGTAAACTCTCTGTCGGTCGACCGGCCCGGTCGACCGAGATTTCCTGAGAGCCAAGCTCTCTGAAGCGGTCGACCGGTCCGGTCGACCGTTCTCCAGCGCACACAGGCGTGCACGTCTGTGCAGGTCCGGTCGACCGACCCGGTCGACCGGCCACTGTCAGTTCTGAAAAATTAGAACTGCCAGAACCTGAAAATTTTGGGATTAAAGATTGGTCTTTTTGGCTTAATAAAAAATCCCATAAATACTTAGAAATTCTACAAAAATAGTTTTATGATATAAAAACATGCTTGCACAAAATCAAGGCATGTTATTAAAGATTTGACTATTTTTTGTAACTTGGAAATATTGGCTCATAATAAAAACTGTTTTTTCTAAATCAACATGTTTTTCCAAATTTTCATCAAATACAAAAACAAGATATACTTTAAAGCATAGTGTGTATGGATATGATCCACTACACAATCAAGATGAAATATCTAGTTTTTGACATAAAGCACTAAACTTGGTTTTGGATATAAGATATGTAAACTTGAAATACCAAGAACCAAATAGAATCTTGTCACAATGAAAATCTTTTCTTAACAAGAAAATCTTTTATGAAATGAAATTTTTATCATGAAAACAATTCTATCAAGAGTGTGTGTGTGATATGACTTGAGCAATCCACCAATCTATTCTATCCTTTACATTTTTATCTAAAACAAATAAAAATCTTATACCTAGACACAAGTCTTCAACTTCTTGAAGTCTTCCCTTGAAGGCTTCTCATCTTCTTGACTTGGTCCAAATGCAATCCACCGAGCTCATCTCTAGATGTGTTCTTGATGCATAGGCTCATGAATCGACCGGTGCTAGCTTCCAACTTGTCTTTAAATCCTTTGTTGAAGCTCCACACCTACTAAGATCTTGATAAAGAATCTGTCACTAATTAAACACAAGATCATTAGTAATCATAACTTCATGAGTTGATCATCATCAAAACTAGAGTGATGGGCCTTTGGGCCAATAGATCCAAGGAGCTTTGGATCAAGCTTGGACCAAGTCAAGAAGATGAGAAGCCTTCAAGGGAAGACTTCAAGAAATTGAAGACTTGTGTCTAGGTATAAGATTTTTATTTGTTTTAGATAAAAATGTAAAGGATAGAATAGATTGGTGGATTGCTCAAGTCATATCACACACACACTCTTGATAGAATTGTTTTCATGATAAAAATTTCATTTCATAAAAGATTTTCTTGTTAAAAAAAGATTTTCATTGTGACAAAATTCTATTTGGTTCTTGGTATTTCAAGTTTACATATCTTATATCCAAAACCAAGTTTAGTGCTTTATGTCAAAAACTAGATATTTCATCTTGATTGTGTAGTGGATCATATCCATACACACTATGCTTTAAAGTATATCTTGTTTTTGTATTTGATGAAAATTTGGAAAAACATGTTGTTTTAGAAAAACAGTTTTTTTATTATGAGCCAATATTTCCAAGTTACAAAAAATAGTCAAATCTTTAATAACATGCCTTGATTTTGTGCAAGCATGTTTCTATATCATAAAACTATTTTTTGTAGAATTTCTAAGTATTTATGGGATTTTTTATTAAGCCAAAAAGACCAATCTTTAATCCCAAAATTTTCAGGTTCTGGCAGTTCTGATTTTTCAGAACTGACAGTGGCCGGTCGACCGGGTCGGTCGACCGGACGTGCACAGACGTGCACGCCTGTGTGCACTGGAGAACGGTCGACCGTGCCGGTCGACCGCTTCAGAGAGTCTGCTCTCTGGAAATTCCGGTCGACCTCCCCGGTCGACCGACAGAGAAGTAATTCTCTGTTCCAGGTGCGCGGTCGACCGGGCCGGTCGACCGGAGGCTCCAACGGTCGGATTCTTGACCGTTGGCGGTCGACCGGCAGCTCTGACAGAGCCCAACGATCAGATTTTTCTGGCCTCTATAAAAGGGGGTTTTGTCATTGTTTTGAGCCAAGATTTTTGGAGACCTTAGAGCCTGTTTTCTCATATTCATTTCAGAGGTTTTTCTCCACAAAAATAGTGAGCTAATACTTCCAATCAAAAGGGAAGATTTTATTAGAGTGTAAAAGTGATTTCTTGAGATTTTCACCAAAGATTCTTTCCTTGTTTTCTCACACAAACACTTGAGCATCCATTGAGCTATTCATCCTATAGGTGTTGTAGTGAGAGTTTTTGTAGGTGATCAAGTGTTTAGATCACCAAGATTTCATCTTCTAATTTGAGGAGACGGGCAAGTGTGCTCGTGGTTGTTTAGGGTTCGGGTGCGAACTCTTGTAGCTTGAGGTGCGGCCTCGACGAGCCGGTGGGCTTGTGGTGTGTAAGGGACTTTGGGAGTCCGAGGGCTTGTAGGTGTTGCGGCACCAAGGAGAGATCCGGTTGGATCGTGCATAGTGGAAATCCTTCGTGTGTCGAAGGCGGGGATGTAGAGCAAGTGTGCTCGAACCTCGAAACAAACCCTTTGTGTTTGCGATTGCTCACTCTTGCTCTCTTACTCTTTTTGTCTCACTTATATCTTGCATTACTTTATAGTCTTTATCTCTTATATGCATGATATACCTTTGTGCTCATAATTGCTATACTTGCTTGGGATTGTTATTAACACTAGTATTCAACCAAGAGAGCCAACGCGGCACCTCAACCCATTCAAGGGAATCTAGAGGAGTTTGTCCAGAGCCTCGCAAGGGGAATTCGGCAACACTCTTGTGTTATACATAAGTGTTCAATTAAAAGAAGTTTTTTGGTCAACTTAGTTTTAATTCCGCATTATTTGTTCATAAGTGACCATTAGATTAGCCATCACCTATTCACCCCCCCTCTAGGTGATCTTACACAAAAATCATAGATATATCATATTAAAATCTCAGAACTTGTATCAAAAGGAGATATTTCAAAATATATGCGTGTGCATCATAATGGTGTCAAAATATATCATATAAAACACATCTATGTGTATAAGCTTGCTAAAAGTATCAATTTTCACAATTATAACATGAACAAGCTTTGCAATAGTCTAATTTGTGCAAAATAATTTAAATAGTATAAAACATGTACAGAAACATGCACCAATTCTTAAATCACATATATGAGTATACAAGAAATATCTATTACATAAATATCATCAATCAAGTGAGTAACTCATATCTCATAAACATATATCACATATATCATGCAAATCAATTGTGTATTACAAATATGTCATAATATAACATATATCACACATAAATATGCACACGCATGCTAGAATCGCCAATATCTACAATTTTAGCATATTCAGGCTTTACGACATGCGCACATGCACAAAAGCATGCACGGACATGCGCACATGCACAATTACAAAAACTAAATGTATTTAAGAAAAAATTAACAAAATAGTTTATATATGTAGAAATACACTTGAGTGAGCATATAAATATATATATCATACAATTAAACATATCTCACTAAATTTCAAAATTTTCAAGCATGTATTACAAAACATGCACAAATAAGATATACACATCTATATCACACATATTCATCAATTTATCACTTATATACATGTACTTCAAATATACAATATATATTTAACAAGAAATGCATGTATCATCGTATATATCACAAAATAGTATATATCATGCAAATATCACCAAGAAATGTACGTACGTGCATATACCAAGAAATATATGTACGTATATATAGCACCAATATCATAAATATCACCAAGATATGCATGTATCTATCACACCAATTCTTTCCAAGCATCACAAAAATATATGCATATGTTTCACATCCACCCAATTATTCTCCCTCTTTCACATTATAAAGAGAAGATAATAAAGTAAGGTATATGTTATGGGATATCAATAAGAATTAATAAGGAAGACAAACCAATATAATGAGAAATCAACATAAGCATAAACTAAACATTTTCTTCAGTTTACTAGTGGTAGGATAGAGTAAACTACTAAACATATCTCTATAGACCTTCATGTCTATACTTTTACTTTTCTCATCTTTAATAATTTTTATTAGAGTGATCATTAGTGTTCTGATCATTTTAGCATCTTGTAATTTGAATTTTTTCACAAGTTCTTTGACATTCTTCTCTTGGTTTATGAAAACACTGAAAGTCACTTAGAGGGAGGTGAATAAGTGATAGTTCTAATCTAATACAGAATGCAATAATTTAAGTAAACAAACAAAATTATCAACTCAAAATAAGAAGTGAAGACGGATTTCCAATCAATGGCTCTAAAATTTCTCCTCTTAATTATTCTAGATAAGAGTAGAGTGCACCATTGCCTTCTTGCTTATATGAGAAAAAACTGAAAGTTCAACAATCAATAACATTGAAAAGCACAAAAGCAATATGATAGAAAAATAAGAATAGCAAGTATGAGCACAAGTAGAACAATGAAAGTAGAAGAAAGAGTAATAGACAAGGCAATCGCAAATAAAAGTCATTTGTTTCGAGCTTCGAGCAACTTGCTTTACGTCCCCGCTTCACCGTGTAAAGGATTTCACTATCCATTAAGGATCACCAAAAAAGTATCACAACTATAAGGTCTACACTAGATTTAGAGTACACAACTCCAACTTTCAATCCTTTACACAAGAGGCAGTACTAAGTCAATGAAACTTATAAGCTCTTGGCAATCACAAAGGTGACAAACTTTTTCTTTATAACTTTCTAGAGTTTTGAGTGCAGAAATGAAGCTCAAAAAGTTTGTGAGAGAAATTTCATTTGAAAAAGTTGAATTTGAGAGCTTAGAACTTGCAGAGAATGATTTGTAATTAAGAGCTCTTGAAATTTGAAACTTGAAAGAAAAAACTTGAATTTTCTTTTAAAACTTTGATTGCTAAAACTTGTGTGTAAAACTTACATTTTCTTCTCCTACAATGCCCCATATATATCAGTAGTATGTAAGAAATATTAAAGAGCTAAACCAGTCAATAAAACACTAATAAAATCCTAATAAAGTGAAATATACCCATTTGGAGATAAGACAAAACAGTTTGAATAGAGAAAGTCTTGTTTTATTTGAAATTTGGCCTAAATGGTCTACTGGGGCTATCGACAATCCAAAAGGCTGTCGAGAGTTCAGTGTGCAATGGCTAAATTTTTAGCCATCGCAGAGCTTGCCTGTCGATGGTCCAATTGGATTGTTGACAGCTGACTGATATATAACGTATCAGCTGTCGACAGTTTAGGTGGGCTGTCGACAGTCAGCTCTGAAATATTGAAGACCTAATTCTCTATAAATCTCTATCGACAGCTTCTTCTCAGGGACTGTCGGCACCTATATTGAGTTGTCGACAGCTCATTGAGTTGTTGAAAGTCAGAGACAAAAACATAGTATTTTTTTTTTTGAAATGTTTTGGAAACAGTTTTTGTTAACTTGTACACGTAACTGTGCTTTTTGAGCATCAATTCAACACCAAAACTTAAACAATTTAAGATCTTACATAGGGTTACACTCTCTTCAAGTCTTTACAAAGAGAGTTTCTTTAAAATCCACGCGTTTGATCGTCCGAGCTTGAGTCCCTTTCTTTAATCAACTTGATCACTTCATAACTTTCCTTTAGAGAAAGAATTAAACCACGATCCTTTTTTTGGACCCTGTAAGCTTATATACGCTAGAACTTGATTAGTACTAAATAACATCATGTGATTTGTAATCATAAAAATAAAATCAGGGAGTGTACCCTTGGGCCAACAATCTCTCCCTTTTTTATGATGACAAAACACATGAGTTATTTAAAATAAATAAAAAGAAGAGCTTAAAAAGATCCCCCTAAAATTATACTTATCTATCAAATTCAAACATACATGACTAAGAGATATAGAAATAACAAGCAAGTCATATGCATATAGGTATGAATTTTGCAATATAGAACTTTATGCATAACGGGCCAACCTTCTTTCATGCCTCCAACCCCCAAAATAAATCTGCAATAAACAATAAGATATCAATAATTAAACATAGCATACAACATGAGAATGAATGGATAAGAGGTAATTGCATGAAAATCAATCTCAAACAAATAACTAAATGAATAACTTTAAATACTTCTCCCCCTTTTTGTCATACATAAAAAAGAGGGATACCAAATTTTAAAAATTCAAATACCATTTGAAATAGATCACTTGAAAACTATCATGATACCAATTGAAAAGAAAACTCAACTTAATTGAAAATTTTATGAAAAGTGATGTAAAAAAAAATCAAGAAAACTCATAAACGCAAAACATCATGTATTCATCATATAAATTTTTAATATACCACAGATGAAAGAGAATCTATTTTAATCAAGAGGTTTATTAAAAATATCAGCCAATTAGAAATCGGTAGAAACATAGTCAATTTTAATATCTCATTTCTTATAATGGTCTCTAAGAAAGTGATATCGAATCTCTATATGCTTGATCTTATTATGTTGATTTGTATTCTCGGTCATATAAATAGTACTAGTATTATCACAAGATATTTTAATATGATCATAATGCAAATCATAATAAAGGAGAGTATGTTTTGTCCAAAGAAGTTGTGCACAACAAGTCCTGACTGTAATATATTCTGTCTCGACGGTTGAGAGAGCTATGAAATTTTGTTTCTTGAAAGAACACAAAATGAGGTAATTTTCAAGAAATTGACAAGTTTCACTAGTGCTCTTCCTAACCACTCTACAACCGGCATAATCAGCATCCGAATAACTCGTCATAGAGAATTGTCCAATTTTCGGATGCCACAAGCTTATACCAATAGTGCCCTTAAGTTATCTAATGATACGTTTTACCGCAATCACATGAGATTCTTTAGGACAAGATTGAAACCTAGCACACAATCATATACTAAACATAATGTCCGGGGTACTAGCTGTCAAGTAAAGCAAACTATCAATCATCATGCTACGATTTAATATCAACATTTTTACTTAGCTCATCCTTGTCAAGCTTGGTTGTGGTGGTCATGGGAGTTTTGCTAATCTTCGCATCTTCTAACCCAAATTTCTTGGTAAACTCTTGATCGTGGGCGGAAACTAGCACTCAAAATGTGTATTTATGAAATCAAATGAAAAGCTCGAATGTGCTAATGTACCCTCGATACTTCCGTTATAGCATTGGCTTAACGGGTCGTATCCACAGGGAAGGGAGGCGATAGAAGCATTAACAGTCTCTAGTCACGTCAGATGTTAACAATTCTTCTATGTTGAAAGAATGAAAAAGAATGAGAAAATGAAAATAAGCATGTGGTAGGTGAGGAGAGCGATGAAAACGGCGATGTAAAAACCAAAGAGAAGTGAAGAGATGGAACAAGGTAAACTAAGAAGGCGATGAAAACACCGATAGAAAAATGAGAAAAGAATTTGGAAAACGATTTCTAAAACAAAGGTAAAAGAAAACTCATGGCTACTAACTACTAAGTACTCCACTAACCATGCTAACCTCTTCGAGATAGTTGCCTCACATTTTGATCCTTGGCCATCACAATCCTTGCCTTCAAAGAGACGGTACAAAGCATGGCTCACCGATGGTTCATAACAATCACAACATTGCAACAAGAACAAGCTAGTACAAGCATCAACTCACCAACAATTAAAAGAATGCATGAAATAAAAGAGCATGAAGTAAAAGAGAGTTAGCTTGGTTAGCAAGTTAGCAAGTTAGCAAGTTAGATGTTAGAATCCATCATCTTTGGCCATCAATGGCTCTTGCAAGAACAAGGCCTTGTAGAGGCAACCCGATTCATGTGGATTATCAAGTAAGTGGTTAGATAGGTTAGTGGTTAGTAGTTAGATTGCCATGAGAAGAAAAAGTTAGCAAGAAATCATGTTAGAAGGAGAAGGAGATTACAATGGAGGAGAAAGGAGGTACCTTTACATAGAGTGTCACTCTCTATTACATCAATCCCTCTCAATCTCTCTCTCTATGAATCACACAGCCCTACTACAATGATCTAAAAACAAAGAAAAGAAAATAAAAGAAATGAAGAACACTCACCTACACTAAAATCTGGACCTACTCCTAAAAACGAAGACTGCTCGCGCTCTGGGCAATTGCAGGGGTATTTATAGGCAGAAGAAGGCTCCAGAAGACGAGACGGAGCCACGCGTCGAAAATCGACGCGTGGCTCCCTAGAATTGCCGCGCCCTTGCGGCGTTTTGCGGCAATTCTAGGGAATTGTGCGTCTGGATTTCTTCCACGCGTTCGTCTGGCTTCTAGCTGCTTCCAGGTATATCCAATTTCGGGCAATTTCGACCGCAGATTCGTCTGATGTGCGCGAGAGGCTAGGTTCAATGTATCTTCTAGATGATCCCTTGCTTGGCCTCCAAGTAATGCGGGATTAATTACCCTTAATTGGGAAGAATTAGGCTCTTATTCCATCTTTGCCCTTGAACTTTGGTTGTACCTGCAATATAGACCAAAACACGTATTAGACCGACTATTTATTCATAAACCGGTGGAAAATGCGACATAAAAATGCAGAATTTGTAGACTAATCACACCCCCACACTTATTCTTTTGCTCGTCCCGAGCAAAACAAAGAAAAGAAAAACTATACTACAAATTTATTACACCACTTTCGCAGGTGACGCGATTGCACTGAGCGTGTGCAACAAGCCGTTAAACCTCTAGGTTACCCTAGAGGAGGAGTGTTGTCTCCTGAGGGTTTTCAGCGGATTGCACCCACAAAATCCATAAAGAAAGAAGACAAATGTTAGTGTTTTGAAAATCATTTTGAAAGAGAGACATGTTTACGAACTATTTTTGCAAAAATATAAGTGATCTTAGGTCATAAGTCCACCTATAATCATTCTCCCTTAAACTGAGTCTCTATGCAAGATCTTGTCTTTAATTAAGGTAAGAATTCAAAATTGGATTGAATATTTTATCTTTCATAAAACCTAGATAGTATGCACACCGTGACAGTGAAGATTTCTGGGATTTCAACTCTAACCATAAAGCCATTTATTTATATATATTTATATTTCCTTTTTTTTTTATTCTTCCCTTAGTTTAGGCTTTCTAGTTCACCCTTGTAACGAGCCTATAACCGATGACTCCCAAACCAGACGGTCTTAGGGCACCAGATGAGAAAACATCCCTCGGGTTTAAGGTCTCGAGTGAAAAAGGCCACGAAACTAAAGGGGATTATTATTATTATTACCACCGTTAGGCGTGAATAATCATGCTTCTTGAGGCATAGTTATCCAGCTTAATAAGTGATGCTTTATTCACATATATTTTTTTTCTTTATATTTTTTTTTTATATATAGGGCATTTTAGGTCTTTGTTTCCATCCCAAAAATGTGTAAGTGTGAAGTGCTTACTATCTAAGGCAAAAAAAATTCAAGATAAAAATATCTCCCCAATTTTACTTACTTAGCCTATAATTTCAAACAAGATCTATTATTTCAACTATGTTTAAGATGTCATAATTAAGGCTTTCTTAATTTCTAAGATACATCTTAATTTTCTTAAAAATAGATCAAAACTTTTGTCTCTTATTTCAAAAAGTTTTTATTTTTTTATTTTTTTATTTTTTCTAAAAGAAGTGTAAAAGAAAGAAGATCTAAAAACTCTATGTTAGTAAACCCTCCCCCACACTTATTTCATGCATTGTCCTCAATGCATCATGATATATGTATGCATGAAACAAAATAGAGAGGGAAGGAAAAAATTACCTTAAGGTGGTGGTTCCGGTGGCGGTCTGATTGGTCCACGAAAGGCTGCCCAATCATTCTTGCGTGGAGTCCGGAGGAACCCACCAGAAACCTCCATGATACAACCCACTAGAAAGATGTATGCATGTGTGAATTTTATTAGGAATTTTACCCCATCCAATTTCCAAATTTCTAAAATAATTTCAGAATCAAATTTATCAAGATCCTTGTCCCAGAATGGAGTATGAAAAGATGGAATGATTGATTTGGACTTGGGAAATATGGGAACTAATACCGACTCAGAAAAATGACTTAAGTCAAGTAAAGGTTCGGGAGTCGAAATTGGTTCAGGAAGTGGGTCCAAATCAAAAAGATAAAGCTCAGGTCCACATTCATTTCCCCATGATGGAATGTGACTATCTAAGATTAGTGATTCAAGTTCAGGAGGGTTGGGAATCAAAACTGACTCTAAAATGTTACTCAAATTGGGTAACAAAACAGGAGTCAATAATGATTCAGGTATTTGAACTAAATCACAAACTTGAGGGTCAAAGTCACATTCCTCATTGAGTTCAATTCCACAAAAATGAGAACTTACCAATTTATCAAATGGACTTTCAAAGGTATGAAATTGGTCAAGTTCAATATGATCATCATGAATGATTGGTGATTCAATTTCACAATGGATGGGTACAGGATTCAATAATGACTCAGGAAATGAAGTGAAATCAGGTGAAGACACTGGAGTCATAATTGAATCAGGAAGTAGAATTGAATCACTAATTTGAGTTTCATGATCATATTCATGCTCAAGTTCAATTTCAGGAAAAGGATAACTTGCCAAAATGTCAATAGGATTTGAGGTTTGGACAAGTTCATGTGAGTGTGCTGAAATTGAATCTTGATTTCCAAAACAACATGACTCTTTGGTTCGGACAGAATGGTTAGTGACATTAAAAATGGTCGAGTGATGAGAAGGTAGAGTTTGGATCATCATCTCTATGTCACAATTTCTAGCATTTTGAGCATGAGTCATGGCTTCAAGCATCTTTCCATAATTGATGAATTCATTGTTTTTATGAAAAGATGAAGTGTTGTTTTGGAAGTGTGAGTCCATCAGATTTTGGGATTTGTGTTTGGACTCAAGCATACTCATTTCCAAAATTGATGGTCTTTTATTTTGGACTGGTGAAACTGAGTATGTACCTTGAAAATGTGGTGGAATTGGAGAGGTCAATGTTTTGTGAAGTTGTTGCTCGGCCTCTTGTAGATTGACTTCTATACTCCTTTGTAACTCAAATTTTTCTTCAATGGGAGGTCTAGAAAAAGGAGTATAGGAAGTGGAATCAGGAAATGAATATTGTGTATATTGTGGACGAGGTGGACATGGGGGACAAGGAGGTTGATAATTAAACTCGGGGACTAGAATCCCCATTGACTCTGTGACGAGTTGAAATTATTATGGAAATTATAGTTATTAGAATGTGGGTATGGGTTGTATTGATTCGGATAAGGCCAACCCGGTGTATTTGGTTGGTGCATATTGTAAAACGCCGGGTTGGAATTATCCGAATCATATGGAGTTGGTGTGAAATATGGATTCATGTTCGGATTGAAAGAATTGTTATTGTTGAATGCCATTGCACAAAAAATCACAAACAAAAAGAAAAATCAAACAACAAACAAAAAGAAAAGAAAAATCAAAACCAAGCCAAGAGGAGGGTTAACCTAGACCTAGATGAAATGTCCCTAGGGGCCAACGTTTATTCAAATTTTATTAGGGCTTGGGTTGTGTGAGTGGGGAGATGATTTTTGGGCTAAGGAAGGGTAATTAAATCCCCACCTTATCTTGTATGGGTTTTGCCCTTAAGTTCAATTTGTGCAAGTGTGCAATATAGACAAGAATATAACACAAAGCGATAAATCACCCACGTGTTTGTCCTATGCTATATGCAATGCCATATGTATATCTCCATCCAGATCACAACAACAGAACAAATACAGTATATTGGAATTGAATTGACACGTGCCTAAATGCAAATGTCTAAACCGTTTTAAAAGCGTCCAATTACCGTATTTTAGTTCTTTTATTTATTATGGTGTGTCGGCAAGCAAAGCAGAAAGATAGCAGCACAAATCACTAGCTATTACAAGATACACATCCCAGAACAAACAATATACAAAATTATTGCACAATGGCCGCGGTGGCGCGGCAAAAGTCGCGGCTTCGCGGCTTTCCTTCCAAATCTGGGGCCCTGCTTTCTAGAGTAGGGAGAGGCAAAACTAGTTTATGTACTGCAATGTTAAGCACCTGAAAATATTGCCCTGCACACCAAAACAGAGAAGACAAATGTTAACAAAAACGTGACATCAAAACCATTCCCTTCCCCGGCAACGGCGCCAAAAATTTGATCGTGGGCGGAAACTAGCACTCAAAATGTGTATTTATGAAATCAAATGAAAAGCTCGAATGTGCTAATGTACCCTCGATACTTCCGTTATAGCATTGGCTTAACGGGTCGTATCCACAGGGAAGGGAGGCGATAGAAGCATTAACAGTCTCTAGTCACGTCAGATGTTAACAATTCTTCTATGTTGAAAGAATGAAAAAGAATGAGAAAATGAAAATAAGCATGTGGTAGGTGAGGAGAGCGATGAAAACGGCGATGTAAAAACCAAAAGAGAAGTGAAGAAGATGGAACAAGGTAAACTAAGAAGGCGATGAAAACACCGATAGAAAAATGAGAAAAGAATTTGGAAAACGATTTCTAAAACAAAGGTAAAAGAAAACTCATGGCTACTAACTACTAAGTACTCCACTAACCATGCTAACCTCTTCGAGATAGTTGCCTCACATTTTGATCCTTGGCCATCACAATCCTTGCCTTCAAAGAGACGGTACAAAGCATGGCTCACCGATGGTTCATAACAATCACAACATTGCAACAAGAACAAGCTAGTACAAGCATCAACTCACCAACAATTAAAAGAATGCATGAAATAAAAGAGCATGAAGTAAAAGAGAGTTAGCTTGGTTAGCAAGTTAGCAAGTTAGATGTTAGAATCCATCATCTTTGGCCATCAATGGCTCTTGCAAGAACAAGGCCTTGTAGAGGCAACCCGATTCATGTGGATTATCAAGTAAGTGGTTAGATAGGTTAGTGGTTAGTATTTAGATTGCCATGAGAAGAAAAAGTTAGCAAGAAATCATGTTAGAAGGAGAAGGAGATTACAATGGAGGAGAAAGGAGGGACCTTTACATAGAGTGTCACTCTCTATTACATCAATCCCTCTCAATCTCTCTCTCTATGAATCACACAGCCCTACTACAATGATCTAAAAACAAAGAAAAGAAAATAAAAGAAATGAAGAACACTCACCTACACTAAAATCTGGACCTACTCCTAAAAACGAAGACTGCTCGCGCTCTGGGCAATTGCAGGGGTATTTATAGGCAGAAGAAGGCTCCAGAAGACGAGACGGAGCCACGCGTCGAAAATCGACGCGTGGCTCCCTAGAATTGCCGCGCCCTTGCGGCGTTTTCGACAATTCTAGGGAATTGTGCGTCTGGATTTCTTCCACGCGTTCGTCTGGCTTCTAGCTGCTTCCAGGTATATCCAATTTCGGGCAATTTCGACCGCAGATTCGTCTGATGTGCGCGAGAGGCTAGGTTTAATGTATCTTCTAGATGATCCCTTGCTTGGCCTCCAAGTAATGCGGGATTAATTACCCTTAATTGGGAAGAATTAGGCTCTTATTCCATCTTTGCCCTTGAACTTTGGTTGTACCTGCAATATAGACCAAAACACGTATTAGACCGACTATTTATTCATAAACTGGTGGGAAAATGCGACATAAAAATGCAGAATTTGTAGACTAATCAACTCTCTTGTATACTTTGCTCGATTAACGAATATCCCATCACTCTTTTGCTTAATTTGGAGACCAAAAAAATAGTTGAGCTCTCCCATCATACTTATTTCAAACTCTTTCTTCATGCAATTCAAATCCTTACAAAGTTTTTCATCAGTAGATCCAAAAATGACATCATCAACATATATTTACACTATCAAGATATTATTATCTACATGCTTTGTAACAAGGTGATATCAATTTTGCCTTCAACAAAATCATTTTTAACAAAAACCAACTAAGTCTTTCTTACCACGCTCTTGGAGCTTGTTTTAAACCATACAAAGCCTTTTTCAAATTTAAAAACAAAATCTGGATGTGTAGGATCAACAAACCACGGGAGTTGTTCAACATACACCTCACTCTTCAATGAAATCATTCAAAATGCAGTTTTAACATCCATTGAAAAAGCTTGAAATCCTTAAAAGAGGTAAATGCAAGGGTCACCCGTATGGCTTCGAGCCGTGTTACGATGCAAAGGCTTCCTCAAATTTATTACTTTCGATTTGGGTGTAACCTTGAGCCTAGTCTAACTTTATTCCTAATAACATTTTCTGACCAACCAACTTATTTCTAAAGATTCATTTACTGTTAATAGTTGGCTCAAAGGGCCTAGGAACAAGGTGTCCAACTTAATTATGCTCAAATTGATTAATCTCTCCTTGCATTGCAAGTAAACAATATGAGTCGCCCTTGGCCTTAAGGATGTTCTTCGGCTCAATGTATGATAAGAATGCAACATAGCTACAGATATCTAGATGTTTGGAGGGAGTAGTTATCCCCTTGGATACATAACCTAAGATGAGATCTTTGAGATAACTTGTTACGTATCTTCAATCCTTTCAAAGTTTTTGAGTTGGCTCCAATTCAATATCTTGAGCTTCACCATATTCATCATCTTTTGGCTTGTCATCTTCTTTTAATGGTGAGTCTTTCAAGGAAATCTTCTCCATATCTTCACCTAAGAAATCAATCTCTATAACATTCTTCACAAGAGCCTTAGATTCCTCAAAGTTAACATGCATAGACTCTTTAATAGTCAAAGTTGATCTATTGAAGGCCCTATATGCCTTACTAGTATTTGAATACTCAACAATTATAACTTCATAAGACTTGACATTAAATTTACCTAACTTGTTCTTAGTGTTCAAAACAAAACATTTACAACAAAAAACTCTAAAATATGAAATATTTAGTTTTCTTAAATAGTAAATCTCAAAAGGGTTTTAGAAGTATTTTTATAAAATAAATTCTATTTGATATATAACATGATGTGTTTATGGCCTCGACCAATAGATATTGAGAGAATTTATATTCACTAATCATTCTCTTAGCCATCTCTTGAAGAGTGAGATTCTTACTTTTGACGAATTCATTTTGTTATAGAGTTGTAGGACATGAAAGTTCATATTTGATTTTATTTTTTTTTGCAATAAGTAATAAAAGAGTGGTTGACAAACTCACCACCTCTATCACTCCTAATGCGCAAAATTAAAAAAATTTCAACACTTTTTCTAAAAAAATTGAAATGCGAAAAAGCTTCATCTTTATACTCGAAAAAGAAAACCCATGTAAATCTCAAAAAATTATCAACTAAAACAAAAAAAATAGATTTTCATTGAGACTTTTAGTTTTAGTTGGATCAAACAAATCCATACATATCAACTTTAGAGGTCTTGATGTCATGATATCCTTAATTATTTTGAAAGATGACTTTGTTTGTTTTTCAAGTTGGCACGCATCGCAAATGTGGTCCTTTTCAAATTTCAAACTATGAGTACCTTTCACTAATTCTTTAGGATTAATTTGGGATAAATGGTCAAACAAAATATGGCCTAGTCTCCTATGGTATAACCAAGAGTCTTCATTAAAAGCATTCAAATAAGTGGCACTGTATTGTAAATTCAACATGTCGATCATGTAAACATTGTTTTTACGAAAATTGAAAAGTACACTAGAACTCATTTTCTTATCTAAAACATCACAAGTAGAGTCATCAAAAATAACCCTTAATCTTTATCACATAATTGACTAATGATTAATATATTATGTTTGATCCATCTACCAAAATAACATCTTCACTTAAAGAAGATGAGTCAATCTTAATATTACTTATACCAATGACTTTGGTCATAGAGTTATCTCTGAAGGTGATGATGCCACCTTCATGGTGTCTAGATAGGGTTGCAAAGTTGTTTAAAATCCATATCATGTGTCTTGAGCAACCACTATCAAGGTACCCATCGCTCCCTACGTCTTGAAGCCTTGGTGGTACCTATATCAATTAACAAAGGGGTTGAATTTGGTACCCAAATTTTCTTGGGTCCTAAAATATTAGTCTTCCGAACCCAAACATGATCATTAGAAGTATTAATTCTATCATAAAAAAACCTACCCAAGTAACCCTCCTGGCCAAAATAGGTGCATTAATACACTTTGACATATAAAAATGCATGATGTGAGTGCGCATGAGCATGTGTAGCATGGGTGTGTGTAGAATGGTGTGCATAATGTGCTTGTGACTGTGGTGGTATGTGAATATGATGGGGGGTGTGTGTGAATTATGAAGTTTCCTTAGAGTTTGCCTCTTTGGAAACATAGTATCTAATCTAGCCTTATCAAATTCACACCTTTTCAAAACATTTGTCAAAGTATGTATCTTAGTTTTCATCAAGAAAATTTCATTCTCATCATAACAAAGAAATTTAGCTTTACATGAATCTTGTGTGCATTAAAATTATTTGTGTCTTTTGAAGAGTAGAAGATAAAATCTCTTTTTCTTTAGAAATAATAACTAGTTGATTTTGAAGAAGTTCATTTTCTTTTTTCATTTTTATATACTTTTTCTTGAGAAAATCATAGTTGTTAGAAAGCTCTTCAAAAGCTTTACCCAATTCATCCATAGGTAACTCACATTCATCAAGAGTAGATTTAAAAGTTACCTTGGCTATGTTCTCATTTGCCATGAAACACACATTTACCGTGTTCACCTCTTCATCAGAGTCGCTCTCCAAGTCCCGTGTAGCTTTCAAGGCTTTCTTCTTGTAGGGCTTCTTGGAGGTAGAATGTTTGCTCTTATTCTCTAGGCATTCGGTAATGACATGATCCAATTCTCGGCAATTGTAGCACAAAACTTCTTTTCCTCCTCCCCTTGCCATCTTCTTCTATTTCCAAGCTTAACCTTGTCGTACATCCTTCTTATATTCTTCACTAGGAGGAACGAATCTTTATCATCTTCTTGATCTTTCTCTTCTTCATCGGAGATGGTAGGTATAGATTTGAAGGCAAGAACTTTCTTCTTTTGGGGTGCCTTCTCCTCTCTAGTTTGTTTTTCCATCGTATGGGTTTTTAGGTTGCCAATGAGATCAGTAAGGTCCATCTCTTCCTTATGATTTAGCTCCTTTAATATTGTTACCTTGACTTCCTATGAAGTTGGAAGCGCCCGAATGACCTTTCTCACCTTTTGGTTATTGTCGATTTCATCACCTAAAGAAGTAAGACCATTTATGATTTTAGTAAATTTGGTGACCATGTCATCAATAGAATCATTTTCATGCATAAAAAATTCTCATATTGGAAACATAAGAGATTTATTTTAGTTCTCTTAACTTGTGATATTCCTTCATGAGTAACAACCAAATGTGACCAAATCTCCTAGGTGGATTTACAATGATGACCCCAACAATATCATCATTATTTTATGCTTGAAGTAAGACATAGTGTGCCTTACCATTAGCATCAAACTCCTTGGTAGAAATAAATATCAGACCAAGTGTCCTCTTCACCATTGGGTACACTAAATAGTTTGATCACTACCTTCGCAACTCGACTTCCTAGAGATTATAAAAATATGGTTATCTTAACTTTATAAGAAAGTTAAGGCCATCAAACTTGGGAGGAGACTTGATGCTATCGGCATGCAAGTGTGTATAACAAATAAGTAATGCAAATAAGTGATTAGCAAGAAGATCTCTCTAAGGTTGTTAAATTAAAATCTAGAGTATAAGGCTTTGATACCAGTTGAAAGTCACCTAAGGGGGGGTGAATACGTGATAATGCCAATCTAATGTGGAATATAATAATTTAAGCAAACAAGCATAATAGTCAACTCAAAATAAGAAGTAATGTCGGATTCCCAATCAAAGGCTCTAGAACTTCTCCTCTTAATTCCTCTAAATAAGAGTTGAGGTGCACAATTACATTCTTACTTAAATGAGGATAAACTGAAAGTCCAATGATCAATAGTAATGAAGTAACACAAAAGCAATACGATAGCAACAATAAGAATAACAAGTATGAGCACAAGTAGAACAATAAAAATAAAAACAAGAGTAAGATACATGGTAATCACAAACACAAGTCTTTTATTTTGAGGTTCGAGCAACTTACTGCACGTCTCCGCCTTCACCGTGTGAAGGATTTCACTATCCACTAACAATCACCTAGAGTTTACAACTCCAACCTTTAATCCTCTACACAAGATGTAGAGCTAATCCAATGAAGTTTAAAAGTTCTTGGCAACCACAAAAGACACAAACTTTCTCTTTACAACTTTCTAGAGTTTTGAGTGAATAAATGAGGCTCAGGAAGTTTGTGAGAGAAATTTAAGTTGAAAAATTAAATTTGAGAGCTTAAAACTTGTGATGAATGATTTGAAATTGAAAGCTCTTGAAACTTGAAACATATAAGTAAAAACTTAATTTTTCCTTAAAAACTTTAATTCAAAAACTTGTATGTAAAATTTGTATTTTCTTCTCCCCGAATGCCCCATATATAAGGCAGTAGGTAAGAAACATTAGAGAGTTAAACCAGTCAATAAATACTGATAAAGTCCTAATAAAGTGAAATATACCCATTTAGGGATAAGACAAAATAGTTTAAATAGAGAAAATCTTGTTTTACTTGAAATTTGGCCTAAATGGTCTACTGGGCTGTCGACAGTCCAATAGGGCTGTCGACAGTTCAATGTGCAATGGCTAAATTTTTTAATCATTGCAGAACTTGCTTGTCGATAGTCCAATTGGATTATTACAGCTAACTGATACATAAAGTATCAACTATCGACAGTCTTGGTGGGTTGTCGACAGTTAGCTCTGAAGCACTGAAGACCTAAGTCTCTATAAATCCCCGTCGACAGCTCCTTTTCAGGGACTGTTGTCAGCTCTATTAAGTTGTCGAAAGTTAGAGATAAAAATATAGTATTTTTTGAATAATTTTTAAAACAATTTTTGTATAGAAAATTTGTGCAAGTTTATGTGATTCTTGAGCATCAATTCAACAACAAAACTTAAACAATCTAAGATCTTTCATAGGGTTAAAACTCTCTTTAAGTCTTCACAAAGTGGGCTTCTTCAAAATTCATGATTTTGATTATTTGAGCTTGAGTCCCTTCCTTGAATCAACTTGATTACTTCATAACCTTCCTTTATAGAAAGAATGAACCACAATTCTTTTTCTTGAAAAACTTATATACATTACAACTTGATTAATACCAAATAACTTCATGTGGATTGTAATCATCAAAACAAAATCTGGGAGTGTTGTACCTTTGGGCCAACAAATACCCTCCTTGGCTTGCTTGATTTGTAATGCAAGGAAGAAGTTAAGCTCACCCATCATACTCAACTCAAACTCTCCTTTTATGCAGTTAAAAAATTCCTAACAAAGAGATTTATTAGTAGCACCGAAGATAATGCCATCAAAATATATTTGAACAAGAAGCATATCATTATCCATAACTTTCACAAATAAGATGCTATAAATTTTACCTCTTGAAAATTCATTTTCACAAAGAAAATTTGAATATCTTTCATACCAAACACATGGTGCTTGCTTTAAACCATAAAGAGATTTCTCTAGTTTAAAAACACGATTCGAAAAATTGAGATTTTCAAAACAAAGAAGTTGTTCAACATACACTTCCTCCTGTATAAAACTATCTAAAAAAACACTTTTTTACATCCATTTGAAAATACAAAATTAGTTTTGAAACTTGTAAAGTCAATAACAAAACATATTTTTAAAATCATCAAATATATCTTTAGATAGTACTTGAGATAAGAAATATAGGTTACCGTACTCGCTATGAGCTTAAGCTCTAGTCTTGACTCCTCTGTATTGTCACAAATAATTTACTTGTTTGGATGTTTTTTGATAAATCTCCAAGCCATTGGCAAATCATGAAAGCATTTGTTAGTTTTTGCTCTAGAGGGGATTGAAAACCACCCCTTTCTTGATTGGAATTGACAAGATTCATCATTTTTAATGCATCCGGAAATATACCTAGCTTATTATCATATTTTCTTGGATCCAAAAGATTAGTCTCTTTGAAAGAAACATGCATAAATAATTCTATAAATCACTTAGAGGGGGATGATTAGGTGATGGCTAGAGGATTATTGAAAAATAATACAAAATTAAAACTAAGTCCAGCGATCCAGGCAAATAACAATATCCAACACAATTAGTAATTTACACAATAGAAAATTATAATAAAATGAAGAGCAATTATAGCATGCAAATAGAGAGATGAGTTAGAGAGATAAGGAAGAGAGAGTAAGCAATCACAAACACAAGAGGATTGTTACGAGATTTGAGCCACTCGCTCTATATCCCCGCCTTCACCGCGTGAAGGATTTCTACTATAAGGGCCTGTTTGGTTGTCGTAATTGGTCGTAATTCGTAAGCCGTAATTGGTAAAGTCTTTTACAGTTGTAAATGAATTACATGCATGTAAGTTTTACGGTGTTTGGTTGGTAATATAAAGTTATAAGTGAGAAAGTGTATTGTATTTTAGGGTGTTTGGTTGTCGTAATGTGTAACTCGTTAGTGAAAAAGTTGACCATAAAATTAACTATTTGGTAATTTAAAAGTTTTAATATTGCAAATAAATATTAAAAATGCTAAATATTAAAAATTTTAATATTAATATAAAAATAATAATAATTTACATGACCACAAAATTAACTGTAACTGGGCTGTAAGTGAGTGGTAATTGGGTTGCAAGTGAGTGGTAGTTGAGTTGCGTAAGTCTTTTACGAATTACAGCCCAAACAAACGCCATAGTTGTAACTGAGTTGTAAGTCATTTACGAATTACGACCTTTTACGCGAAACAAACAGCCCCTAATTTGATCCCGTGAGATCACCACTCTACACGTTCCCCGAAGAATGAACTGAACCCACAAGTCCTCTCACTTGGTGTTTTCTACACCTTACAAATAACGAACCCGCAAGCTTGTATGAGACCTCAACCTTTACAACTTTTCTCAATAATAATGAAGAAGATGACCTTTCTAAGATTACCAAAATAGCTCGCAAAGTGCAATCTTATAACCAAGAATGAATTTTTAGCTCTGAGATTTGTGGTTAAGAAAGCTTGTAATCAACAAAGTGTGAGAATTAAAACAAAAGATATTTGGAGAGGATTTGAATTGAAAGAACACTTTCTCTTTTTGAAATTTGTCTCTTTGAAAATTTACTCTAAAAGGATTGAAGGTATTATCTCTTAGTTCATGAGTTTTTCTTAGTTGTGACTAATGGTCAATAGGGTTTCTATATATAGGTATCCAAAATACAGAGAAAAACTAATATAGCCATTTTTGATTAACCACTAATCAATTCTTTAAAAATATAGCTATTATAGGCAAAGTTTGTCAAAAGCAAACAGGTCGGTCTACCGCCCTGTCGACTGCCAATGGTCATATTATTGACCTTTGGGGATCGTCAGTCGACCGGCCGGTTGACCGATCTCAACCGAGAGTAAAGTACTTACAGTCAGTCGACCACCTGGTTGACCAACATGCACAATGGTTTCTTGTGCACTTCGATCGACTGCCCGATCGACCGCCTCAAGGTAAAAATCTTGTTTTTTAAACTTGAAATTCTGTTTATATTTGTGATGTATTTTTCACCAAAAGAGTATACAATATATTTCATGGTATATTGTCAAGTCCAAAATGGTGAGATCAAGAATCAACACAAAATGTAAGAAGTAGGACCAATGTTTAGTAGAAAAATAAATCTCTTTAAAATAAGAAATATTTTCAAAAACAAAATCATTTTGCAATATTTTGAAATCAATTCAACAACTTATGAACCAAAAAGCAAATGATGTTTTTTTTTGTGTGTGTGCGTGTATGAATCTCATGAGCTAACAAATTTACCAATTTTTGGTTTTAACAAACTAAATTCTTACAAAAAGAAGAAAGAAAATTTTTTTTCTTTGCCAATAGAGTCCCTTGAGCTTGTCACCTTAGAATGATTCCAAAGGCTCAATTTTGATAGCTTAACTTTGCCAATAGTACGTGGATTGATTCTCTAGGAATTACCTACTGCATTTGGTGCTTTCATTTCGAGATACGAACCCAAGACTTTCGAGATCTCTCGCTACCCAATACTCTAACCCTTCTATGAAGATATCATATGTACAACGATCATGGTACATAGGAGCATCACCCGACATGGCGCCGACGCCTCTGATGAATTTGACCCAATGGCACCCTCACAAGGACAGCTTGTCCAGATGATGATCGATCTACAGCGGCAGTTGGATGAGCACAGGGTGAAGGCCGACCGTGAACGAGAACTTGTCGAAATCTACCATGACATGGTGGAGTGCAAGTGTGAGGTGGTAACACAGGTAAATCATTAGCTGCTCACACAATAAAAGTTCTAAGAGAAGCCTAGCAGTGCGTTATTGAGTTGGGCACTCGGGAAGTCCTGACAGGCCCCTCCTATGAGGCTCATCAACATCCCGCAACCCTAACCGACCTGCGTGCCAAGCTTAACAAGATGCGATCCAAAGCGAGTGTCCCACATGATGACCGTGTGAACCTTTACATGATAACTCGAGGAAACACACAAGGGGCACTGAACTTTAGCTCTAAAAGAGGATGCTTCCCACAATAGCATAGGCTGAAAGCTCCGTCACCTTTACCCCCTGAACCTCCCAATTTATCAATTCTTCCACGTCTCAAGCACCAGCCTTAGTTGAAACTCTCTAAGACTGTCAGACGTGACCCTGACTCTCTTAAAGCAGGAAGCTGATCTTTTCATGGCAGTCGGAGACATGCCATGGAACATTGCTGGGCGCTCAAATAACACCTCAAAGATCTAGTTCAGCGAGGATATTTGGATGAGTCATCCTTGGCCTAGAGGAAGATCCTGAAATTGGAGAGACTCCCACCAAAATAGTTGATTGAGATGCATACACCTTGATACCATCCGGAATGGGAAGAACAATACTGGGCAATGTACTTCCTACCCGAAGCAATATCGCGTGTAAAATTGCATGACATCCTATGAAATTATGCAAACTCTTTCATTTTCCATGTCTTTTTCGGATATAATAAGTGCGCTAAACAACCTATATTGAGTCCTACCCTGATGGCTATTAGTAAAAGATAGCTCCGTGGCTATCTCTCGGGAAGCCCCCTAAAAGAGGCACGCCCACTTGGGCTGCTCGGAGTCGACGTAGACAGGTTTTCATCTTGACGACCACTCGAGTAAGTCAACAACCTATATCGGGTCCTACGATGATGGCTACAAAGGAAAGACAGGCCCCGCGCTATCCCACGTGGAGCCCCTTGAAAGGTGGAGGCTCGCCCATTTGGGTTGCTCGAAGTCGGCCTAGATAGATTTTCACCTTGACGGCCACTCAAGTGAGTGAACAGCCTATATCGAGTCCTACCTTAATGGCTTGAACGAAAGACAGCCCCCACGGCTATCCCTCAGGGAGCCCCCTGAAAGATGGAGGCTCGCCCACGTGGGCTGTTCGGAGTCGGCCTAGACAAGTTTTCACCTTGACGGCAACTCGAGTGAGTCAATAGCCTATATCGGGTCCTACCTTGACGACTATAAGGGAAAGACAGCTCCACGGCTATCTCTCAGGGAGCCCCTTGAAAGACGGAGGCTCGCCCACTTGGGCTTCTCGGAGTCGGCCTAGACAGGTTTTCACTTTGATGGCCACTCGAGTAGTTACAGTCTATGTCATTCTACCCTGACAGCTATGAAGGAAAGACAGCCTACGCGATTATCCCTCAGGGAGCCCACTGAAAGACGGAGGCTCTCCCATTTGAGCTGCTTGGAGCTGGCCTAGATAAATTTTCACCTTGACGGCAACTCGAGTGAGTCAACATCCTATATTGGGTCTTACCCTGATGGCTCTGAGGGAAAGAAAGCCTCCACGGCTATCCCTCGGGGAGACCCTTGAAAGATGGAGGCTCGCCTACTTAGGCTACTCGGAGTCAGCTAAGACAGATTTTCACCTTGACGGCCACTCGAGTGAGTTAACAGCCTTTATTGAGTCCTACCCTGATGGCTCTGAGGGAAAGATAGCCCCCACGGCTATCCCTCAGGGAGCCCTTTGAAAGATGGAGGCTCGCCCACTTGGGCTGCTCGAAGTCGACCTAGACAGGTTTTCACCTTGACGGCCACTCAAGTGAGTCAATAGCCTATATCAAGTCCTACCCTGATGGCTATGAGGAAAGATAGCCACCACGGCTATCCCTCGGGGAGCCCCTAGAAAGACTCAGGCTCGCCCACTTGGGCTGCTCGGAATCGGCATAAACAGGTTTTCATCTTGACGGCCACTCGAGTGAGTCAACAGCCTATATCGGGTCCTACCTTAATGGTTCCCTATAAACAAAGGCGCAAGGCATCACACGGGAACCTCAAAATAACAATTTAGCTCATAAAAATTGGCAACACATCTCAACACCGCACTCATCCATACAAAAGCAAGCTATCCCCGCCGTTAATGCCTATGAATGCTTCCCCGGTCCGTCCACCCTCTCGAAGCTCTCTTATGCCAACTACCAGAACTCTTAACACGGTCGAACGATCTCCCAAACTGGCGCCCCAACCCTCTAGGTAGGGAGACAGGACCCTCGGGGCTCCGGTTCTCGACCCTGAGCCATTCCTGAGCACCCCCTACTCGGACGACTTATCTAAGGGCTATGACCTCGGAATGCAGCTTCTGTGCCTCTTATAACAGCGCTTCATGAACAGGCCAAAGATCATAATAACAATTCGATTAGCGTGAGACCTCAGCCCTTAACTTTTTCATTACCTTGTCACGACCCTCCAAGTTACTCCGCATAGTTCGGTGCCCATATTCGAACGCCAGCTTCTCAGAACAGCCCATGTCAACTCGCTCTCGAAGTGAGAGGATCTCTGACTGGGCAAAATCTATCCTGTCCTGAAGGTCTGACATCTCTTTCAATGCATTTTGTAACTCCAGAAGTCAATTCAAAAGCTTCTCTCAAGCTTAGCCTTCTCCTTTCTCAACAAAGAACTCACCTCTAGCAGTTCACGATCTTTTTAAGGATGTCGTCCACTCTCTTCTTATGACTTGCCATAATCGTATTATGAGCAATTAGCTCACGATCCAGCTGTGAGGTTAAGAGGTTGAGCAACTAAAGTTCTACGGGGCGAGATAGCCTAGGAGTTCCTGGGAGCACCCCATGATCACCTTCTCTCGCCAGGCATTCAAGGAATCTAATAATGATCCAGGCTCATCATCCAGGCCTATTTTCACCTCGCCTCTCTTCACTGAGGCTCGGACCCCTTGATCTCTTTGGGTGGATCCTCGTCCAAAGCACGAGCCTCCTCAAAACCTAAGCGAGTGGGAGATGTTCCAGCCTTCAGCAGCTCTTCCCTCAGACTACCGACCACCAAGCCTGCAGACGAACGGAAGCTTGTTGGACCCGCACCCGCGACGACTTTAAAACACAAAGGGAACAAGACGTTCAAAAAGAGGAGGAACCTAGAGAACTATATCTTTTCAATGATTACACTAGATTCTTACAATAAACAAAAAAGAGACAAGCTCTCAATCACTCACATGGCCTTTGCCGTTCTGAGAGAAGCCTCAAAAGTTGTAGCCGGAAAAGCCACCTCATCGACGACATCCTAGGTCACTTACCTAGCTTCAGGGGCCGCCGGCAGGAGGTTCGTCACTGAAAGTGCGACATTGACAGATGGAGCATTCAGAGAGGTCTGCATGACCATAGCAGAGGAAACATCGGCCACCCACTTTGCGTTAGACGCGATCGGCACGGGGCTAACGTCAGGGACGCCGCATCCCTAGAAGGAGGATTTTGTGGGGCCTCCAACTCGGCAGCGTGGGTAGCTCTGTCCCCAAGAGAAGCTTGACTTCCCTCATTTAGGGGAGACCTGACGTTAAGCGAGCACTTCGGAGGCGCCCCATATTTCCCATCTACGGACCCCACTTATACTCTTTGAATTTAAACACCTTCAACACACGTTGGAAATCAACTATAGCCCTTGCGCATATGCTGTTGGCCCAAAGCCTATCACCCTAGTTTTGATGAAGATCAACTCATGAAGTTATATTTACTAATGATCTTGTGTTTAATTAGTGACAGATTTGTTATCAAGATCTTAGTAGGTGTGGAGCTTCAATAAAGGATTCAAAGTCAAGTTTTGGAGCTAGCACCGGTTGATTCAAGAGCTTGTGCATCAAGATCACATCAAGTACTCAAGAGGAGTCTAACTCTATGGATCGAGTTTGGACCAAGTCAAGAAGATGAGAAGCCTTCAAGTGAAGACTTCAAGACGATGAAGACTTGGGTCTAGGTATAAGATTTTATTTTTGTTTTAGTTAAAATGTAAAGGATAGAGTAGTTGGTGGATTGCTCAAGTATACCATGCACACACACTCTTGATTTAGTTTATTTTTAGAAAAGAATTTTAACCAAAACCAAACATGTATTCAAGTGAAGATTTCAAGTGTTTTGTTCATTTTTGGTGTTTCTCATATACTTATCTTTTAACCAAAACCAAGTTTAGAGCTTTATGACAAAAACTTAGATATTTCATCTTATTTGTGTAGTGGAACATATCCATACACACTATGCTTTAATGAGTTCAAAATATCTAGTTTTTATTTGAAGATGTTTTGGAAAAACAAAGTTTAAAAAAAATGTTTTGGAAAATACAGTTTTTATCTTGAGCCAAATATTTCCATGTTACAAAAATAGTCCAATCTTTTATAACATGCCTTGATTTTGTGCAAGCATGTTTGTTTATCAAAGTATATTAGTTAAACTATTTTTGTAGATTTTTAAGTATTTTATGGGATTTTATTTGAGCCAAAAAGACCATGTTTTAAATCCCAGAAAACTGTTTTCAGGCTTCAGCTAGTCGACTTGCCTATCTTTATAGTTGACTAATCCTGGAGTCGGCCGACCGGACCGGTCGACCGACGTGCACAAACGTGCACGCCTTTGTGTACTGGAGGACGGCCGACCGTGCCGGTCGACCGCTCCAGAGAGCAGAGCTCTCTGGAAAGTTCGGCCGACCGCACGGGTCGACCGACAGAGAGTTGGACTCTCAGCTCCAGTGGGTCGGTCGACCCAGGTGGTCGACCGTGGCTCCAACGGTCAGAAATCCGACCGTTGGCGGTCGACCGCACCGGTCGACCGGCAGCTCTGACAGAGCCCCAACGGCTAGTTTTCTGACAGCCTATAAATTGGGGGTTTTGTCATTGTTTTGTAAGAAGATTTGGAGAAGTTTTTAGAGCCAGTTTTTCCCACTCTTTTCAGAAGTTTTTTCTCCACAAAATAGAGAGCTAATACTTCCAATCTAAAGGGAGTTTTATTTAGAGTGTGTTAAAAGAGATTTCTTGAGTTTTTCACCAAAGATTCTTTCCTTGTTTTCTCACACAACACTTGAGCCATCCATTGCTATATCTACCCTATAGGGAGTGTTATTGTGAGAGGATTTTAGGTGATCAAGAGTTGTGATCACCAAAGTTCTACTTTGTTCTTTGAGGAGACGGGCAAGTGTGCTCGTGATTGTTTGGGTCCTAGTGAGGACTTGGTGTTTTCGGGTTCGGGTGCGAACTCCGTGTTTGAGGTACGGCCTCGGCGAGCCGATGGGCATGCGGTGTGTACGGGACTAGAGAGTCCGAGGGCTTGTAGGTGTTGCGGCACCGAGGAGAGATCCAGTGGGATCTTGCATAGTGGAAATCCTTCGTGTGTCGAAGGCGGGGATGTAGAGCAAGTGTGCTCGAACCTCGAAACATACCCTTGTGTTTGCGATTGCTCACTCTCTCTCTCTTTATCTCTTTTATATCTTGCATGTGTTTATTGTTCATCTTTATATGCTAGATATACATTGTGTGCTTTATTGTTATATACTTGCTTGGGATTGTTTGCTAACACTTGTATTCAACCAAGAGAGCCAACGCGGCACCTCAACCCATTCAAGGGGAATCTAGAGGAGATTGTCCAGAACCCTTCACGGGGAATTCGGCAACACTCTTGTGTTATACATAGTGTTTAGTGTAAAAGTTTAATTAGGTCATAATTGCTTTTAGCTTCCGCATTATTTGCATCATTCATCATTAAGTGACCTTTAGATTAGCCTTCACCTATTCATCCCCCCCTCTAGGTGAACCTTCAATTGGTATCAGAGCTTGTACTCTGATTTTGGTCTAACAACCTAGAGTAAAAGATCCTCATTTTAGGCTAATCACAATATTTGTACACACACCATGGACTTCATGTCACCACCCATGTTTGACATTGTTAACATCCATATATGGAGGTGAAGATGTCCTTGTACCTCAAAGCCCTAGGTCATCATGTTTATCTTGCCACAACTAATAATGCATATTGTTTAAATGGTAAGAATATTGAGGCTAATACAAAAGCCCTACATGTTTTAAGATCTACCCTAAATGATGATTATTTATCTAGGGTTGCTAATATTGATTTGGCTTTTGTAGTTTGGAACACTTTGATCTCCCTTGGCGAAAATGATCAATACTATGCGGGGAGCGACTCGGATGTTGGAAGCGAACCTTCCAATGTGTGCTATATGATCCAAGGGGATAACCCCCTTGAGGTAACTACCGAATCCGAGGTAGATGATAATGACATGTCATATGATGAACTTGCTTCATGTTTGTCAACAACTTTTAGAGAAATATGACATGATTAAGAAAGATAATAAAAATTTGAAAAAGAAACTTGATTGCATGCATATAGAACAAGATTCATTTAAATCTAATATTGCATGCTTAGAAAAAGAAATAAAGATTTGAAAAATGAGTGTTTCTTTGCTTGCAAAATTGAATGATTTATGTGAAGGAAACACTATTTTGAAAAATAAAGTTGATTTGGTGGAAAACAAAAAGAAGTTGTTTTTCAAGAAAACAAGTCTTTGAAAAGAAAAATTTGTGAAAAAGAAAAGATTTTGTTTCTCAAAAAAAAAAAAAAATGATTCTTTATCTCATCATGCTTTACATGCCACCACTTCTATTGATCAAAATGAGATAAAATTTTTGAAAAATAAATGGATGGTTTGAGTTCAACTTTGAACTCTTGTGTTTTTAATCATAAGAAATTGGAGTCCTTATTTGCAAAGAAACAAACTCCTCATGTT
This sequence comes from Agave tequilana, assembly GCA_038442645.1. Lineage (NCBI taxonomy): Eukaryota > Viridiplantae > Streptophyta > Magnoliopsida > Asparagales > Asparagaceae > Agave > Agave tequilana. The sequence continues at coordinate 69,188 of JAVJIF010023700.1, forward strand.
CATGCACATCACTCTCATCATGCATATGCTTATGTTGCACGTCACGTTCATACACATTCACATAAGCATCCTAAGGTGTCACATGTACACATTGTGGCCGCAAAGGCATTTAGCAAAATTTTGTTATGACAAGTTGCATCATTTTAATTTTGCTAATAAAATGTTTGGGTTTCTTACAAGACTAACCCCAAGGACCCAAGAAATATGGTACCAAACCCCCACCCCATATTTTTGATGTAGGTGAGGGATCTCTCAAGAAGTGAGAGATTTGGTGCCTTGGTAGTGGATGCACATGGATTGGATGGACACACTTTAGACGCATCGCTATCAAGGAGTTTTGGTGGGAAGACCACCATGTTAGGAGCTTTGGAGTTGGTAACAATATCTAAACTCCTACTTTTTATGTACATGCTTCTTTTGATTATCATGTAGCATGTTCATGTTTATTTGTTTTTTATGTGCTTCTTGTGGTATGAACTAGTTTAAATGTAGATTTTATCAAAGCTTGCATGTATACATGTACAAGTAGTGAGCCCCATTTGATTCATATACGTTTGCTCTTCATTGTTCACTTGTACTCACTATATGCACATGTATAGCCTAGTTTTGATGATTTCCCATTTACACATGTTTTGCCTATTTTATGCTTTACTTCATGTATGTATTTTTAATTCAAATCTAATAAATATACATGTATACCCGTGAGTCTCTTGCCTTCATGCAAATACATTTGATAGACTCTTTTATGTTTGGGATATGTTTTATATTTTAGGATTGGATAAATCATACATATACCTAGAAGTTTGTTTGTTTTATTTAAAAAAAATGATTTTTCATGTTTTTGTAAAAAAATTGATACATGATCACTTTGAGCTTCAATGTCTATTTTCATGAAAATGCTATTTACATGACTCTTGTACACTCACATTTTATTCATTTTGTCATGACCTTGTTTCATGAACACTTTTATGAGCTTAATCGATCTTGAGTGTAAAACTTTGTGTATTTAGTCTTGATTCATGAAAAATATATGATTGATGATTTTTTGAAGAATCTTTAACTAGTTTTTTCAAAAATTATTTTTACTAGTTATTGTTCCTCATTTGGTAGAGATTTTCAATACTAAACTATTTTCAAATCTATTTTGAAAACCCCTACCATTTATGGAGATGTGATGGGCGATTATGCCTTGTATGCTTCATTGAAATCTTTTACCTTGTGCATATCAAGGTGGTAGGTTATGAGATACACATTTGATCTTATTGTTATGTCAATTGGTATCATTGAATCGTTTCAATTGGTATCAATATGAACTTATTTTGTATATACTCATATTTTGTTTCTTATATATGTATGTATAAATTTCACTTGGTATACTCTTTTTCATACATATATATGAGTTTAATGTGCTTAACTTTCAACTGGTTTACATTTTTTAAAAAAACACAAAGTTTATGATGAAAAATAAAATTTTTGATCATTATGTTTACTATTGGTATCAATATGCTTCAACTTCATATTTGTTAAATTTCAATTTGTATCATATGATAATGATTATTGTTCAATTTGGTATCTTAAAAATTTGTTTGTTTTACAAAAGCTCTGATACCTTTCAAATTTTGTTTAAGAAAATTAAAAAAAAACATTTTGTTGATATGTTTGATTTTACCCCTTATTGATCTCTTTGTTTATGACAAAAAGGGGGAGAAAAATTTGTTTGATTTGTTTTTACTTTGAACCCTTTGTTGATGATTGACAAAAAGGGGAGAAGTATTTGAGTTTATATGCATGTTTTCATTGCTTAAGGGAGAAGTATATTGTCTTCCTTGTTATTTATGCATATATGTTTTGTTTTGCAAATAGGAGAAAAAGATTTTGTGATTTTGTTTTATGCTTGGTTAGCAATGTTTACTCCTACATTTGCATACATGTCATGTGCTTCATTTTCATATTATATTGTTTATGTGTTATGCATGAGTGGGGGAGCTTCTTTGGAGCTTTACTTTAATCCACACATATATAACTCCATGAGTTTTGTCATCATCAAAAAGGGGAGATTGTTGGCCCAAAGGCCTATCACCCTAGTTTTGATGATGATCAACTCATGAAGTTATGTTTACTAATGATCTTGTGTTTAATTAGTGACAGATTTGTTATCAAGATCTTAGTAGGTGTGGAGCTTCAATAAAGGATTTAAAGTCAAGTTTTGGAGCTAGCTGATTGTTATTCATTTTTTGCATATTTCCACATCCATACCATGCATATTGCAAATAAAAATGTGATTTTTAATCCTTCTCTCTCTATTTTTGCAGGTCCATATTCTAATTGAGAAAAGCCCAAAATCCCTTTAATTATCAAAAATTAAAGGAAAATAAATCAAAGCCCAAAAGAGAGCCCAAAAGTTGAGGCCAGGATCTGGAGAAATCACGTGCCAATTCAAACTTCTAGAAGGACCACGTGGCTAACAACCTACGAGATACGCGCAACAGAAATCTCGGCCTCAACGGCCTTATAACTGCCGCATATCCACAACAACTGCCGCAGATCTGCAGCAGTTACAAGGCTGTTGAGCCCGGGATTTTCTCCAACAACCTGGGTTCCAGAGGCTTCTCTCTGAGGCTATAATACACCACCAGGGCCTTTGCAAAAATCAGAGGACAGAGGAGAGAGGAGAGAATAGAGAAAGAAATTGTATTTTGATTTTCTCTAGGTTTTGTTTCTCTTAGTCTTCTTCCTCCCTAGAAATTCTGCAAAAAGAGAGATTGTGAGAGAGAGAAAGCTTGTGTAAATCAAGTGTGACAACTTATGAAGTAAGGTTTAATCCAATCTCCTTTCTCTACTTGAGCATTTTCTAGTACTTTACTTGCATTCTTTCATTTCAAGCTTTACTTCAATTGCACTCTTATTCATGAATTGCTTTTCTTTTCTTGTAATGGCTAGTAGCTAAATTCTTCTACATGACTAGCTAACAACTAATCTTGCTTAACTTCTAACTCTTGGGTGAATGCAATTACTTCATCTTGCAATTGTTGAGTCTATTTTATCCATGATGAAGATGATGGGTTACTTTCATGCTTGGCAATCACTTGTTGTAATTCTCCATATGATTCATGTGTGCCTCATTTAGAGCCTTGTCTTAGAACAGCGCCTTGATGGAACATGGAGATGGATCACCAAACATATGCTATTTGTTGTACAACTTCTTTACTTCAATTAATGAATGTTGTATCTTCTTCCTTAGCATCCCTTGAGTGGCAACTCTTTTGATTCCACCATTGAAAGTCTATCTTGAAGGCCTATGACATCAATGAGGCTACAAGACAAGTCCAAGTAGATTACCCTTCAATCAAGTGGGAAAGTAACTAGACCAACACGCAAGACAAATATATGCCGATGAATCAACATGAGGCAAGCATCACCCTAACGGAGATTAGTAAGTTAGCAAGTTAGTAAGGTTAGCTAGTCATGGTTTTTTCTCCATCCTTAAATCTTTTTAAAGTTTTCTTTCCTTTAGTTTTATTCCAAAGCAAATCTCTTCTTCGATTTCTTTTCATTTTATTTCCATAGTTTTCATTTCATGTACAAACCAACCACCAATTCTTTCATTTCTTTTTCCATGTCTTTTGCATTCTTTTAAAACAAAGAAGAACCTTCGTTTTCTATCTTCACAACGAACCGTAACGCTTCCATCGTGAGCTCTCCTTGTGGATTCGACCCGTATAGCTTGTGCTACTACGGAGATTTGGAAAGGGTACATTGAACATATCGAATACATTAGTGGTGTGATAAAGCACCTAAGGTTGACTCTAACCTTCTCTCTTTTATTGAATATTTGTGCAATCTACCACACTACCTCTTTCCTCAATCAAAATTTTTGGCGCCGTTGCCGGGGAGAGCAACGGTTTTTGATTTAAAGTGAAGAACTAAACGAATTTTCTTCTCGGTTGCAGTTTACAGGTGAAGAAACAGAAAATTTGCATTGCAGTGTCATATAAGTGACTCTGGGCCTCTGCTCTTGAAAGCAGAGACCAGTAGCTCTCTGAATTGTGCGCGATTCCACGGCCAAAGCCGTGGATCTGCGGCAAGGAAGAGTGGACTTCTGACCAAATTTCTGCAGGGTTGCTTGCTTTGTAAATACATCTGCTGCAATACTTAAATTCTTGTATGCTTCACCATACTCCTGTTAATAATAATCAACAGTAAAAAGTGGTTGAAACGTTAAAAATTGATTAACCACATTTGCATCTCTAGGCACCTGTCTTTTCAATTCATTTACTTTTACTGTTGAAGAGTGCTGGCGGTACGTTTTTGCATTGCATATAGACTAGGAACCATCTCTTGCTAGATTTTCATGCTTTGAGTGAATCCTAGTTATATATCTTGTACACTTGCACAATCTAATTTTAAGGGCACTAACCATAAATAAGATAAGGTGGGGGATTTCATTACCCTTTCCTTAGCCCAAAAACCACCATCCCATCACTCACTAACCTAAGCCTAATTTAAAAAAAAAAAATAGACGTTTGCCCTAGGGACATCTCGGACTCACTTAGAGATTATCCTAAGGGGGAAAAGTGTTGGAATTTGACTCTTGTAAAATCAGTGTTTAGGAAAGGGATTGAGGGCCGAAAGCCCGAAGGTTGGTGGTTATTTATTAGGAACGTCTCTGACGGAAAACCTCCCAACAACCTTGCCCTGACCTGGCTGATTAGCTTGTGGTTAAAGTCTACACTAACCTCCCGTGGACGGTCTAATCAGTTAGGAGTTGTCTAGGTCATAGGTCTACCCTAACTTAGGTTAGAATTTTTTTCTTTTTTGTTTGTTTATTTGTTTGTTTCTTTTTGTTTGTATTTCATTGTGTGATATGGCTTATAATACAATTTTTTCAACTTCAATAATAATCCATATTACACACCGACTTCATTTTCGGATATTACCAACCCGACATATCATAACTTTGACCACCTAGTGTGCCGGATTGGTCTTATCCGAATCAATATGACCCATACCCCCATCTAATAACTATAATTTTCATAATTATTTCAACTCTTCACCGAGTCAGTGGGGATTCACCTACCCTAGCATATTTTCAACCGCCTTGTCCTCCTTCTCCACCCAGTCCACAATATTTTCAAGACACAGACTCAATTCCACCAGTCCAAAACAGAACACCATCAATTTTGGAAATGAGTATGCGTGAGTCCAAACAAAAATCACCAAATCCAATGGACTCACAATTTCACCACCAGTTCCAAAACAATACTTCATCTTTGCAACAAAATGATGAACCTATCAATTATGTAAAGATGCTTGAAGACATGACTCAGGCTCAAAATGCTCATAATCATGACATAGATATAATGGTCGAAAGTCTCCGTTCTTATCGTTCGACTATTTCTAATGTCACTAACCATTCTATCAGAGCCAAAGAGTCATGTTATTTTGGAAATCAAGATTCTATTTCAGCACGCTCATTTGAACTTGTCCAAACTTCAAATTCCATTGACATTTTGGCAAGTTTTCCTTTTACTGAAATAGAACTTGAAATGAATATGATCTTGAACCCCAACTTAGTGATTCAATTCTTTTTCCTGATTCAATAATGACTCCGGTATCTTTACCTGACTTCAATCTTTTCCCGAGTCGACATTGGATCCTGCCCCAATTCATAATGAGTTGAATCACCCATTTTTTGAGGATCATATTGAACTTGACCAATTATACACTTCTGAAGATACTATTGACAAATTGGCAAGTTTAAATTTTGACCTGAGTTTTGAAGAGTTGTATGGAGAGGAGCTGGAATTCCTTAATATTGGAAGTAAAGAGATATGTGACATAGATTCTCACATCTGTGATCCAGTTCAACTTTCTGAATCAATATTGACTCCTGTTTTGTCACCAAAATTGAGTAATATTTTAGAGTCACTTCTGATTCCTCCACCTATCATTCCTGAACTGGAATCACCCATATTAGGTCACATTCTATTGTTGGAAAATACATGTGGACTGGAGTTCAACTTCTTGACTTGGACCCAATTCCTGAACTCATTTCGACTCCTGAACCTTTACTTGACTTAAGTCCCTTCCTGAGTCGGTATTAGTTCCTGTCCTTCCTGAGTCCAAGTCAACCGTTTCTATCCATTTCATACTCCATTCTGGACAAGGTGGTTGACAAATTTGACTCCGAAATTAGTTATGGAAAATGGAAATTAGATGGGTTTAAATACTTAATAAAGATCCTTCATGGATTTATCTTTTTAGTGGGTTATATTCATGATATTCTGGTGGGTTCCTCCGAACCAAAGCAAATT